>BQNB010051375.1:2452-41023 GCA_026074375.1 Tanacetum coccineum | reverse complement strand
ATTATGAAATCAACTCTATTTTTTATAAAAAGTTATATATTTTTTTAAAAAGTTATTATATATTTTATAAAAAATCATTTTATATAATAATTATATACGAAACGAGGAACCGGGCCGACCCGGCCGAAACGAACCAATTTATATTTTTTAGACGTTCACTAATGAAGCAATCGAGATTTCTAAAGTTTCTTCAGATCTTTATCTTTCTACCAAATATCTCGATGAACTGTAGTTTTGTAGTGGAGATCGTGGTAGATGAAGTGTTGATGTTGTATCAGTTGTCTCTGCCCAGACATTAAATTTGAACAACACTCTCCCCTCAATCGATGACCCGTTTTCTATTGAAAGAGCTGTAGTCATTGATTGAGTGTCAAATTGTCCGGATTGATTTTCAAATTCCATACTACTTAGAATGTACAAGATGTATGTTGCATTACCGATGATATTGATCTTAATCATTCACTTCTCTTAATTAGTTAGTAGCCAATATCTCTGAGTCTTCCACTAATGATGCATTCGAGATTTCTGATCTTTAACTTTCTCCCAAATATCTTAATGACCTGATCTTTAACAAGCCTACAACATTGACATAGACAAAGATCATAAGAGCTTAACTACAAAAGCAATATCATTGATCTCACAAAGGAGTATCACAATGAACTTACTTCGGGGGAGATTGTTAGCCTCAAAATATTGAGTCGAACAATGGAAGTTCGTTCATTAATTATATTAGGTCTCGGTCATTAATTAATATACGTTGTAATAGGCTAGACGGGTAAACGAGCTCTTATATGTAAGCTAACCGGTCACGTGTATCGGGCGAAAGCCCAAGTAATCCCGAGCCCGGCCCGTAGAATTACTAAAGGTATGAAAGCCTTTTAGTTTGGATACATATACACCTCCTCAAGAAAAGTGAGGGGGGTTGGTTATTTGTAACCTTTCATTTTGCAAGTAACTCTCCCAACTTTTATTCTCTTTACTTTCTCTCCTTATTTCTCTCTCTACATTTCTTCTCATAATCTCCCAATCTTAATTTCTTGTTCTTAATATGAAGTGGAAGTGATTTCTTGGTTTTGACAAGTTATGTATCTCTTCTCGAGTATTGCGAATGTTCATAGAACAATCACATGACGAGGTACGAGGTTGTCTTTAGGTGGTAGCAAAAATGTGGACGGAAGATATTAACCATCTATATAATAATAGAGCCATGCTTAAGGTTTTTGTAAAACGACTTAGACATGAACAATGAGTGACATTTTAATTTGCATTTCGCGAATTAAAAATGCTTAAACATTTTGGATGAAATGATTAAGTTGTCAAGATTTATCGGAATGTTTTTAATAGTATCAAGACTATTAAAATGAGAATGACACGTTTATGAGATTTGTTTCATCATTCCTAGACTTAGACTTAAAAAATTAAACGGTTCACATTTGAGTGGTTTGGTGAGGATGCCGGCGATGTTGTCTTCTGACGAAACTTTTTCGATGAAGATATTTCCTTTTGGGCATTGTCGAGAAGGAAATGACGACGAATTTTGATTAGTTTTCTATCCTAAGATCGATGGATAATGTTTGATCCTCATTGTGTATGAGGTGAGCATGACGATAAACCATCATGACATTCCTAAGGGTATGGAAAAGACTAACGGAAGTGAAATTACTTAATCTTAAGGTGTGCATATTAAAGAGGCTACGAATCACTTATGTAGAAACTCGTAAGACCTTTGTCACACGAAGGTTGATGTAAGCTTTTAGCTTTAGAAAGAGAATTTTAACATATGTTGTTAAAAGGCTTGAATATGAATTTTTGGATATGACCTTTAACGTTTGCGACCGCAACTTAAAGATACTTGAATATTTCGGATGAAATATTTAAGTTGTCAAACCTACTTGGAGAAGTGTTAGATATGTATCTAACTTTTCCTTGACGAAGGAGTGGATTATTTGGACGAAGGCGAGATGATGATTAAGGAAATGTGTGGGTGAAGACTCTAGGAGATATAAGACCATTTATGACTCTTTTGACTTTTTAGATTTGTTACATGGATGCAAAGAAAAATATTCTAGTGTGAGAAAATATATACCTATATGTATAGGACGTATAGATATAGGCATGTAAGTTTATCTAAGCATGCATCAACACAATAATCAACGAGATTAATGTGTAAGACTCTATGGCATTTAAACGTTAATTGTCATATATCAAGCTAATATAGTGTAGGTGTACAATTAACACGTAAGTCATGTAAAATGATGCATACAAAACATGATAATTTTAAATGTAATCGTCATGTAAAACATGTTAACATTTAGCATTTAGGAGCATGTGTCATTTAGATAAATTAAGAAATATTTTATCTAAATTGCTAGAAGAAGACAAATGTCTTTATAGTGGACATGCATTTAATATCTAAGCTATTAAACAATGGAGCATCAAGATCATGAAGACACATAATTGCATACATGGGAACAAATTAATCATCTAGAAACATTAAAGCACATATGTAGGTGCATTGTGTCTAGATAGACTAAGAAGAAGCCTAATTTCTACCGTGCTAGTGTGTACTCCTAATGAATACAAAGTTATCGATGTAGACAATCATTTGGGCAATATTTTAGGAATGCCATTTAGTGCAATTAAGAGAATGAATATGAGACTATCTACTAGTGCTGATCATTCAGGCTAAACACGCCAATTTTACGGTTACCCACCGAACCAACTTCACTCTTGGAGGCAATTTCATCCAGTTAGGTTAAATTGAAATTTCTTAGTGCAATAGAGACTCTAGTGGTCATTTCTCATGTTTAGACAAAATAGAATTCTTATATTTGCCTAATGAAGTGTAGCAAAGATAAAATTTGTATTATCTTTTCATATAGGGCCTAACATGACTCAACTAACATGTTTTAATTCTGCTTTGCATAACCTAATCAAGATGTGTGGAATTTTTAGATAAGCGTAAGCAAGATGTTTTAATCTTTTGTTCAAGATCTATAGGTTGTTTGGTTTTGATTACACATTGCTTTAATATAATGGATGTCCTTATATTTAGTCAACTTACATGTGTAGTTGTCACATTTGATATTTAACGTGTTTGGTTTATCAAAAGCCAAGAGATGTGCTTATTTGTGACAATGAAAAATATGTTATATTGAGAGTGTATTAAGAATGCTCCATTGCATGTTTTGTGAAATGAATCTCATTAATATTATTTATCTTAATTAAGTTTGTGATTCATCAATGATAAATGATTGAAATGAGACATTTTTTATTTTTAAACAAATAATGCTTTTTCTAAAATAATTAATTCTTTACAATGTTGTATACATAATAAATAGTAGTTGAATAGATGTATTGTTTACTTGTTTATGCATGACGCTATATGTGATAGGTGAAAGGTCTTTTTGTCGTTCCAAGGTTGTCTTACGAATCTACCTCTTCTCTTAAAGAACTTCTTGAAGTCTCTTACCGCCATGGCGACTCTTCGTCTCCACTACCAAAAGTCGAACACTCTTCATCACTAGATTCTTTCTTAGCCTTTAAAGCAAGAGATTTCCTTTCAACTTTTGCTTTGACTATTTTAGAATCTTTCTTGATGATCATCTCATGAACTTTGAGGTTTTCAATGAGCTTATCAAAAGATAGTGATGTTAAGTCTTTCGACTCTTCAATCGCCGTGACCTTTGCTCTCCATTTAGGATGTAGAGCCCTAAGAAACTTCTTTACGTAGTTCTTACTAGAATAACCTTCATCAAGAGCTTTAAGACTAATAATAATAGTATTAAATCTAGCAAATTCACTATCTATAGATTCGTCTTCGGAAATGATGAATTGTTCATATTGTTGAACCAAAAGGTCGATCTTATTATCTTTGACTTGGCTATTACCTTGATGGGTAATTAACAAAGTTTTCCAAATTTCTTTTGCCGTATTACTCATGAAAATTCTTTCATATTCTTTTCTAGGCAAAGCATTGTAAATAACCATTTTGGCTTCATTATTTTTTGCAAGCTTTCTTTTAAGATCATCGGTTTGTTTTTTAAAAGGGAAAACCTCATAAAGTTTGGTTTCCGGATTTTGAATAATGGGTTGAAAATCACCATTGGTAATAACATGCCAACGATCAAGATCTTTTGATTTAACATATGTCTCGAATCTATTTTTCCAATAAATAAAACTATCACTTTCAAAAAGTGGTGGTCTTTGCATAGATTGCCCTTCTAGATATTTGTCGGAATCCATAGATCGATCCAAGCTTTAAAATACAATATATTTTAAAAATCTTGAGTGACCTTGGCTCCTGATACCAATTGTAGGAAACTAGAAGGGGGGGTTGAATAGTTTACCGGTTAATTGTCCGTTTTAAAACTTTGCTTAGAAAATTGTTTGATTCGAGTTGTATATCAATCAATCAACAATATGAATCATAATTAGACTATCTAATGTAATGAAAGTAGACAATAACAATATAGAGAGATAGAGAAAGAAACGATCAAACCAAGACACCAAGATTTATAGTGGTTCGGCTACGAAGCACCTCTTCGTTCCTACTCCACTCCCCGAGTACTCCACTCGAGATTTCACTATGTCAACAAGCTCCCTTTAGGCGGAGAAAACCGTTTACACGTCGCTTACTTTCTTTTCCGACACTAAGCTAGATGTCGAGTCCTAATCTTAGCTAGAACTAATCTAAGACTTCACTAAGTCTTTATACACTCACAAGATATATACCCTTGGATTGGCACACAATCCAAATCACACCAATACATAATTTACACTATTGGATCTACACACAATCCAATTTACACAACAACACAAAGTAAATATAATGAAGATTTATGATCTTGAGGAGGAAGAGAGAGATCACTTGATAACAATTCGTATGTAGAAGAATACGATTGTTCTTCTCTTGCACTTGATTAGAAGAAGAAGGGAGGAAGAAAGAATTAATCACTTGAAACAAGATCAAGGTATGTTAGTGATCAAGATATGTGTTTTAGAAAGAAAGAAAGAAGAGAGAAAAGTAGATCTGAGAAAATTCGTGGCAAGAGGTTCTGTTTTTCAGATGGGGTGGCCCAGTATTTATAGAAGACAAAAAAGAGCCGTTATGCTGGCGGCGGTCCCTAATATATAAGGGGGCCGCCAGGCCTATAAGGGGGCCGCCGTAGAGTACGCTCCTCTTTTTGTCTTTTTGTGGGGAAGGTGTTATCTGTTTTGGAACCTTCCATTTTGGGGGGAAAAATCTGATTTCAAATTTAATGTTTTAATAAAACATTTCTTTTATGAATAAATATTTTGTTTTTATATTTTTATAAAAACACTTTTGTAGAAATGTAAGGTTTAAGAAAAAATATTTTCTTGATCACTAATCATGTTTAATGATTTGTTTATTCATACCTTAAGTGATTAATCTTAGAAATAGAATTTTATGATTAGTAATTTATAAACGTTTATTTTTATCGTAAACGTTTTTACATTTTGTTATTATCAAAACATTGAGAGGTCAAAAAATATAAATAACGTTTTTAGACATTATTTGTATTAACATCATATACAACAATCTGGGCCACTTTTATATCTTAAAAAAGTGTTGGTGACGGAAAAATGGGTAAAACTCTTTTTACATTTGTATATGTATTGAAGATATAGAATATGTAAATCTTTGTTTGACCAAAACATATTGTATGCACGAAAATAATACTTATTTGAGTTTTTAGTTTTCTATATTCTATAAATATTGACGCTTTTGATAACTCAACTTGATGCTTTAAATTCGATTGCGAAGCTAAAATTTTATATGTTTTAACACAAAGTATGACCATGAATCATAAGTATAACTGACACACTAATGCAACTATAATCATAAAACATATAAAATATCAACTGCATACCCAACAGTAAGAATACAAGCCTTCCAAAGTGAAAGTCAATTGTTCGAATATAATATAGTACAGATTTAATGAATCCATTCTATTCACATGATTTCGATAATACTCTATAACATAACTTATAAAACAGAAAAAAATAAAAATAATACACATATTTTTTTTAAAATGTCTAAACCTCGTGCGTGCACGGGCATTAAAACTAGTAAGGTTAACAAAATAAAAGTTCGACATCTTAAATGCATTTTTTAAAAAGTTTAATGACATCTTTGTCTATTAATCGGTAAGTTAAAAAACCAAAAAATAATACAATAATTTAAGTGAACAGAAAATAAAGGTGTGTTTGGTTAGATGTATTATTGAGTAAAAATGATATTGGTAATGATTAATGATGGTTGATTTGCTATAATGCAATGAATTATTACCCACTATTGCATAATCTACCATCCCTTTAATTTGAATGTATTGAAGATTGATTAAGCATTTCCTTTTACCTCATGATCAAACCCTCTTAAATTCATGCCCTTTTTGTTTTTTTGTTTTTTTTCATTTATTTTTTCGACAAGGTAATATTTAGACATAATAAATTATTAAACATGAATTTCATAGTTATTGACAAATTTGTTTCATCATATTAGTATTTTGAGTATCATTGCATAAGTTTATATAACATGTATGCTTACAAAATATATTTATTTGATCTTATACGTATGTGTTGGAATATGAACAAATATAAATTATATATGTTTGAGAATTATTTGAGCCTAAGGGGACGCACACGTTAATATGTAGAACAATGTATTTAATATATTAATGTAATATATTAATTAGTGTTTAAACAAACGATCGTTAAAAGTTTAACAAGAATAAATATTAGTCGTTAATAGTTAAAGGACTAATATGCAAAATCGGGAAAAGGAAAAGATTTGGTTTGTCCCCTCTCCTTGTTTGGCCGAATATCTCCTTCCATATGGAAGGAGATTGCTTGCTTTCTCATCAAGATTGTAAGGGCTATAAAAGGAGGTCTTAGGGTGTTTTGTAAATCATAACTTGAAACCTAAAAACTCTAAATCTCTCCTTGCTTTTTCCCTTGGCCGACCGGACCTCAAAACCCTTGAGGGATTTAGTTTCTCCTTCCCCTTGTCGAACGAACCAACAAACAAACCTTTAGGGTTTTTCGTGTTGAGGTTTTACAATCAAGAAGGTGCTTCGTGTGTTGATTGATTCAAAGACGAAGAGATCATTTGGTTAAACACTATTAGTACTAGCATACACATTGTTTGCTAAGAATGTATTGTGTTTGAATACTTAGAGAGATCATTCTTTGATCTTGGTGGTTTCGCGTGGTATTATACACACGCGTATATTGAAGACGGTGTTACGTTTATTGCTATAAGCAGTCTAACGTTCCTTGCTAAAGGTATATATCTTCAATCCCTTGTTAATTATAAGTTCTACACGTGTTTGATCTTTCCGCTGCGTACTCGTTATATGTTTAATTGTTAATTAGATCTAAAATTCCAACAATGGCATCACGAGCCATCGTATATGAATTTGTAATTACAAGAATAAAATTAGACAAACAAATTAGGGTTCTTGATTAATTTTTTAAGCCCTTTGGGCGTTTTATGCATCAAGATTTGATCTTTATGCATCAAGATCCAATTTTTATTGGTTATTAAAATTAATTAGACGATTTCTAGGTTGTATGCAATTTTATGAATAAAACTTGATGTGTTTAAATTGTTAATTGATCTAGTTTTATGTTAGATTAATTGTTAATTTGGTATCCATGATAAATACATGCATATTTTATCATGGAACGATATGTGATATTATCTTGTTAATTGTTAAAGAATTTTTATGCAAATATGATGATCAGGAATGAAAAACATAGACATTAAATTTATGTGGTTTCTATCTACGACTTTAAAAGCTAGGGAAGACCTTGACAATGTCTTAATGGGGCCTAAAAGTTAATTTATGTGCTATGTGGTATGTATTTGTATAAGGCTTACACAATCGATTATGTCGATGGATGTGGCTGGAGTTTATAGGACGAATGAGCCTTATATGAATATATGCATGTTTTAATTATTAGATAATTAAGATCATATATTGATATTTGCATGACTTAATTGTTAAGTGTTGTTATTTGAATAATTGTTATGTGAATTAGTTTTATGTTTATATTATTTAATTTTAAGTATTGGACTTGTGAGAAAATAAAAGGGTTTTTAAAAAATAAATATAAACATGACTAATTATTATGAAATCAGATTTATTATCGACTATTTATAGTTCTGTGTTTTCCAAATTAAAGTTTTATTTGATTGGTTAAAACTAGACGCTATGGACTCATGGGAAGTACGGCTCATCCACTAGAACAAACTATAAGAGAAGTTTAAGGAGGATTTTCTTAAAGAACTTAGGTTTTTAATAAGCTTCGCGCTGACCTGATTCTCCGCTTCTTTGTGCGTTCGATTGGAGTTACCGTGAACCATGGCATGTCACTACAGTATACACGTTTTCCACCATTCATTAATCTTTATATTTGAAAACACGTTGAATCGTCAATTTTAAAAAGGTAACACTATTTATACAATAGATGTATAGAAAATATGTGATACCGTAATAAATAACTAAATTGAGTAAAGTTTTTATTAAAATTAATGATACGAAGATGTATGCATGCTTCTTCGTACATATTTGTCACGACAAATATAATTCCCTTTTTTAAATAAGTTATTGCCATCCAATTCGTAAAAACACTTATAGATGCTTTTTACTATGCGTGAGACGTATGTAGACCATAATCCCAAGGTGATTATACACTTTTTCGCAAGACGTTAGTGTTACATAATCATAGTTTTTGATTGGACGACTTAATCGGTTTAGAGGTGAGACCTTAGATTGTGGAATAGATGGGATAAACATGCTTACTAGAATATTATTGTAATAAAGTAAGTCCCATATAGTTCTAGGAATTGCACCGGTGGCAATTATTGATCGTCAATTACCTTTTGAGTACACCATCACTAGCAGATTAATTGATGTGGTGGTGGTACGTCAAGTAGGATCCTAGTCTTTAGAAAATTAATTGTTTATTAAACATGGGTGGTTAATTTTCTTCAAGAAGTTTTATCAAAAATACTAATTCTTGAACTTTAACTATGTTTTGTAGATGGCACTACCTGTACAAAACATAAACCATTTGGCTTTCAGGTCGATGTTTGAAAGAGAAAAACTTTCTGGAAATAATTTCAATGATTGGTTTCGTCAACTTAAGTTAGTCTTGAGAGTTGAAAAGAAAATGTATGTCATTGAACAGCCATTACCCGCGGCTCCTGCTGCTAATTCTAAAGCAAATGTGTTGTTAGAATGGAATGCAATTTATGATGCATATAATGAGGTTGCTTGTCTTATACTCGGTAGTATGACTCCTGAGCTTCATAGATAGTTTGAAAACTCCTCACCATATGACATGATAAAAGAGCTTAAAGCTATGTTTGAAAAACAAGCTGGAGTGGAAAGGTTTGACCTAATCCAAACTTTCCATGCTTGCAAACAAGAGGAGGGTAAACCAGTTGCTGCATATGTCATCCAGATGAAAGGATATGTAGATCAATTGGAACGTCTTGGTTATGTGCTACCACAAGATCTTATAGTAGGTCTTATCTTAAATGGCCTTACTAAAGATTTTTCTAGTTTTGTAAGAAATTACAATATGCATAACATGGGGAAGACAGTGGGTGAACTACATGCTATGCTCATTGAGTATGAAAAGGGTTTACCTAAAAAGGCTGAAACACCACAAGTAATGATGATTAAAGGTGGTAAAATCCAGAAGGCCAATAAGAAATCGCTTAAAGCTAAAGGCAATGGTAAAGCTAATGGAAAGGGAAAGGATAAATAAGTTTATATCCCTAAGCCTAAAAATCCTAAACCTTCTGCTAAAGAGCACCCAGCTAAGGATGACACCTACCACCACTGCAAAGAGGTGGGTCATTGTAAGAGGAATTGTCCTGCTTACCTTGTTGAGTTGATTAAGAAGAAGAAGCAAGTTGGCACCGCCAGTTCTTCAGATGTCTTCATAATAGAATTATTTTCTTTTCTTACTAAATCATGGGTGTATGACATTAGTTGTGGTACTCATATTTGTAACACAAAACATGGTCTTGGAGGAGTAAGAAAAGCTGAAACAAGTAGAAGCTATTGGAAGTTTTGACTTAGTTTTACCTAATGGCTTTGTGATTTGTTTAGACAATTGTCATTATGCACCTTCTATAACTAGAGGTGTTGTTTCAGTTCACTGTTTGGTTGAAAATGGATTTGTCTAACATTTTACAGATTTTGGTATTTCAGTTTCTAAGAACAATGTTCATTATTTTAATGCTATTCCCAGCAATAGTATTTATGAAATTGATACGCATAATCTTGTACCAAATGTTAATTCTATTTATAATGTTAGCACTAAAAGAGCCAAACACAATTTGGACTCTACTTATCTATGGCACTGCCGTCTTGCTCATATAAGTAAGAAACGTATTGAAAAACTGCAACAAGAAGGGCTTTTAAAATCAATAAATGATAAGTCATTTGATCAATGCGTATCTTGTATATCGGGTAAGATAACAAGGAAATCGTTTCCACATTGTCCCGAAAGGGTGACTGATCTTCTTGGAATAATACATACTAAGGTGTATGGTCCACTTAGACATGTGTCAAGAGAAGGTGCTAGCTACTTCATTACATTCACAGATGATTATAGACGTTATGGTTATGTTTATCTTCTTAAACATAAACATGAGGCCTTTGAAACGTTCAAAGTGTTTAAAAATGAAGTGGAAAATCAACTTGGGAAGACAATCAAGGCACTTTGATCAGATCGAGGTGGCGAATACATAAGCCAAAATTTTTAAGATTGTCTTAAAGCTTGTGGAATTGTCCAACAACTTACTCCTGCATACACACCACAACACAATAGGGTGTCTGAAAGGAGAAATCGTACTTTGTTAGACATGGTTCGATCTATGATGAGTCTTACAACTCTGCCGTTATACTTTTAGGATTATGCTTTAAAGTCTGCAACACGCATTCTTAATATGGTTCCAACTAAGAAGGTTGATAAGACTCTATATGAACTATGGTATGGAAAAGTTCCTAATTTGTCTTACTTAAAGGTCTGGGGATATGAGTTGCTTGTGAAGCGGGATACGCCTGACAAACTCCAACAAAGATCTGTTAAGTGTATCTTTATAGGATACCCAAAGGAAACAATAGGTTACTATTTTTACTTCCCACCTGAAAACAAAATAGTTGTTGCAAGGTATGTTGAGTTCTTTGAGAAAAATCTCATAACTCAAGAAGTCAGTGGGAGGGCCATAGATCTTGAAGAAATTCAAGATGAAGATACATCACCTTCTGAAATCACTAGCGAAATTCCTATGGAGGTTGAAGGTTTTGAACCACCTCAAGAGGAAGAGATTCTAATTCGTAGGTCTGAAAGGACGCGTCGAGCTCCAGATCATTTATGTCTAAATATAGAAGTGGAGGAGCATAGTATGGGGGATCTAAATGAACCCACTAGCTATAAAGTCGCGATGTTAGATTTAGAATCTAATAAGTGGATCGATGCTATGAATGCGGAAATACAATCCATGTTAGACAATATGGTATGGGTCTTGGTCGATCCTCCTCCTAATTGTAAGACCGTTGGGAGTAAGTAGATTTTTAAGAAAAGGACTAACATGGATGGTAATGTACACACCTATAAAGCTCGTCTTGTAGCAAAGGGTTATACTCAACTCTACGGGGTTGATTATGAAGAAACATTCTCACACCCGTCTAACATTAGAGCTATTAGGATTCTCATATCTATAGCGGTGTACTATGACTATGAGATATATCAAATGGATGTCAAAACTGCCTTCTTAAATGGTGATCTTTATGAAGACATTTATATGGTTTGAACCTGAAGGTTTTATTGATCTTAATCATCCCAGAAGAGTATGAAAACTTCAAAGATCCATTTATGGTCTTAAGCAAGCATCAAAAAGCTAGAATAAAAGATTTGATTGATGAGGAAATCAATAAAAGTTTGGATTTTGGATTTGCTCTCAAAATCATTGATGAGCCTATATGTATATCAAGGCTGTGGGTAGGTAATGTTTCATTCTTCTCATCTTTATATGTTGATGACATAATTCATCATGGGAATCACATTCCAAAGTTTACAAAGTTTAAAGGATTATCTTGGAAAGGTGTTATTGATCTGAAGGATTAGGGGATAGCAGGCGCATTTATTCTTGGAATCATAAATCTACAGAGTTAGGTCAAAATGCTGATTGATTAGACTTGGTCTAAATGTGCTTACATGGATAAGATCTTAATGAGATACTACAATGGGATAATTCAAACGTGGTCATTATCCCATGCAAGAAAAGAAAGACATTGACTTGGAATTTAAAACACAAGTTGCTTCAACACCTAAAGAGGTGAAGTGTATGGCAAAATGTACCTTATGCTTCGGCTGTGGGTTCCATTATGTATGCTGTAAGATGCACTAGACCTGATGTTGCGTTCGCGCAAAATATAACAAGCCGGTTTTAACAGAATCCTGGTGAACTTCACTTGACTTCTTTTGGCGCGTGTGTGAAAAATATTCTAAAGTTATTTAAGAATATACTTAAAAGATATGTTCTTGGTTATTGTGGAATTCCAGAGAAGCTGAATTCGAGTTGATTCGATATTGCGATGGCATGGTGGTTTGAGCTGATAGAGATGATACAAAATCTCAAACAGGATATGTTTTCATTTTGAATGGAGGCGCAGTGGACTGGAAGAGCTCCAAGTAAAGTACTACTGCAAAGCCAGCTACATAAGCTGAATTACATAGCTGCTTCAGAAGCATAGATGGAATCTGTTTGGATTAGGAAGTTTATTTCAGGGCTTGGTATAGTACCAACAATAAACGAACCAATTAAGATGTTTTGCGACAATTCAGCCACACTTCTTTTCGCCAATAAACCAGGGGTTCAGATGGGCGCCAGATACTACCATAGAAGTAACCTTCTTAAAGTTCACACACCGTAACAATCTAGCATATCCTTTTACGAAGGCTTTACCTAAAGGAAATCTTACTCAACATGCTAGGAGCATGCGATCTTCGTTTAGTAAGTACTTTGAGTATTTCATGTAGATCTGTTTTTAGTATTTGGAGGAAAGGGTTAAGGGTTGTCGTTTGAACTTAATTTTATTTATGATAATGATACTTAGGTTATTTTTGTTATTTTTATCTTAAATTGTGTCTATATATTGTCATGTTTTAAATTATATTTGCATGTTTAAATTCGTGAATAATAATAGTTATTTTTCTAAATTAATCCGTTGTCGATTAACAATATAGGAATATTATTAAACTAAGACAATTATGAGTGATTGGTGATATTGCTGATATTAAGGATGTGTCCACCAAACTCACATGATATTCATAAGATGAGTATTGGTTTTCCCCAACACGAGGATATTACTTTATGGACCGTTGTCATCAAGTAAACCTTGTAAGTGATTTTATTTACCAAATCCTTAGACTTGAGATGCAAGTAGGTCTTGCATATGTGGATAATCTTTCTTGATCTAGTCTAAGTTATCCTGAAAATGGATAACTAATAAGAGCTATTTCAGAAGTGATTTTAAAACATGATGACTTGGCACTTGTAGTCAATATAGAATTTGTTCCTTCAATAGTTGAAGAAGATGCCACTCGACCCCTCGTAGAATTAATCAGATGTGTGTATGACCGTACCGGAAAACTCATGAAGATATGTCTCATTGATTTTTGGTAATCTTGATTAGTTACATATACGAGAAACAGAATCGTTAAATAATGGAATGACATTGATCCATATCCATTTTTAATACGGTATCAGAAACAATGGGATTGTAAATTCATAAATCATTTTGTTCGTGTTTTAAGAAACCACACTCGGATGTTTCTGAGAGCATTGACGTGTTGCTAGACGCTTACCAATATTATTATATAATTTATACATGTCCAAGTGGGAGCTGTTGGAATATGAACAAATATAAATTATATATGTCCGGGAATTTATTCAGGCCTAAGAGGACGCACACGTTAATATGTAGGACAACATATTTAATATATTAATATAATATATTAATTAGTGTTTAAACAAAACGATCGTTTTTTAATTTAAAAAGTTTAACAAGAATAAATATTAGTCGTTAATATTTAAAGGACTAATATGCAAAATCAGGAAAAGGAAAAGATTTGGTTTGTCCCCTCTTTCCTAGCCGACCGAATATCTCCTTCAATATGGAAGGAGATTGCTTTCTTTATCACAAAGATTGTATTGGGCAATAATAAGAAGGTTCGTAGGGTTTTAGTGTTTGTAATTAAATCATAACTAGTAACTAAATACCTCTAAATCTCTCCCTTGTCTTTCTTTGAGTTCGTCGGCTTTTCCAAACCATCAAAAGGGTTTTATTTTTCCTTCCTCTTGTTATGTGATCAAACAATCAACCATTTAGGGTTTTTGTTTTTGTGACTTAATCTCAAGAAGCGTGTTTCATGTGTTGATTGATTCAAAGACGAAAAGATCGTTTGGTTAAACTACTATTAGTATAGCTTACACATTGTTTGCTGTTTAAGATCTTATTATGTGTGAATCTTTAGAGAGATCTAATTCTTTTGATCTTGGTGGTTTCCGCGTGGGTATTATACACACACGTATATTGAGACCGGTGTTACGATTTATTGCTTATAAGCAGTTTAACGTTCCTGCTAAAGGTATATTTCTACTAATCCCTTGTTAATTTAGTAAGTTTCTATACGTGTTTGTTCTTTCCAGTTGCGTACTCGTGTTATGATTAATTGTTAATTAGATCTAAAATTCCAACAGTATGCATATCTATCAATTACAAATTTTGTACCATTAATGTTTAACAATATTACGAGGACTTTTACATGATATGTAATCAGAGAATTAATACATGTATTAAATTAAAAATTATACTCTTTTCGTCTCAAAATAAATGTTCAGTTTGACTTTTCAGAGTCAAACTGGTTCAACTTTGACTTTACATATCTTTGTATGTGTTATATAATACTTGATGCAAAGTATATGAATAGATTGAGTTTTAAGTGTATTTTGCATTGGTATAATTTTCATTAAGTATTATATATAAAAAAAAATTTAAGGTCAAAGCTGAACCAATTTGACTTTGAAAAGTCAAACTAGACACTTATTTGGGACGGAGAAAGTAATAAATACATGTGTTAAATTAAAAATTATAATAAATTCATGTTAATTTTTTTTATCAAGAAATATTTAAAAAAAATAGGTGTGTGTTTATAATGATTCATTGTATAAACCAATCAAACAATATCTATGCAATGAAATAACTCATGTATTCCTTAGTATATCATGTTCATTTTTATTTTCATCTAAATTACTTAAACCAAGTGCCACCTTTAAGGTTTAACCAGTAACTTCTTTATTTATAAACTTAAAAAAATATAATTCTGACGAGACAAGAATAAAAGTAGTTTTTTTCTAAAAAATGATAAAATCATCTAAAAGCATACACAATACTAAAGTCCCTAGAGATATTTTTATTTAACCTTCTATATATTTTCATCAATCAAAAAGTTATTTAAAAGTCGCTACTCAAGTGACAATAAGTCTTTCGAAAGCTATGTCATCAATAAAGGGAATATGTTTGATAGAACGAGAAACTCTCTGTCAAAATCTTGAAGTTTATCAAGCTAAATAACGGGGATGTGCCTTTTTATATCATGTTTGGATACGCTGTCTTGTTTAGAAATGTTTATCCTGTTTAAAAATGTATGTCATGTATAAATGCAAATGAAATTTGTGATTGAAAAAGAAGTTCAAGGATCATCAGAAGAATTGTTTGTAAGCCAAAGGACAAGGGAGGCTTGGGTGTGGTGTCTCTGGAGTTAAAAAAACCTTACTTTATCAGGGTCGTGGTGGAATAGGTACAATGGTAATAATACAATGTTGTGGAAGGCAGTAATCTATTCACGGCACAAAAGGACGGTTCCACTTAAGTTAATGGAGGATTTATCGCATGTAAAGGGTTCGACCTTATCCTTTGTTTGGAATGTTGGGATTTAACATACTAGGTAACCAATTTAGATACGAGTGCGCAGCGGAAGTGGATATAGTTTTGACATAAAGATTAACACATAATAAAGTAAATAATTATAACATTAAAAGTAAATAATTACTTACCTCTTGATCTTGAACTTGAAACAAGTTAAGCAGTTAAATTACTGCCTCTACGGTTGCTCACACAAACACGTCAACCGAGTATGAGTTGATTGCTAGTCTATGTTCACGAACCAAACACCTCGTATTTAATCGCACGAACAAAACACACCCTTGGTGTACCTTTGTGCGATCGAACACAAAACCAAAACCAAGATACCCTAATTAGGGTTTTATAGAAAAACCTTAATTCTTGAGTCACCCTTTAAACCAAAGAAACCTTAGCCCAAAGTTTTGTGTATACGTCGAGTTAGGAGGAGGAACACCAAAACTTACATCGTCAAGCAAGGAAATGTAGAGAAAATCAAAAACCCTAAAAGGGCTAGGGTTTTGATTGGTTTAAGTAGACAAACCGAAAATCCCTAAATTGAGAATTTAGGGTTTCGGTGTTAGGTGTTAGGGGTTTTTTTTTGGGAGAGATGTGGAGCACGAAACAATTTATTAGGGTTTTTTCAGGGATTAGATTGTGAATCATTAGGATATGAAGAATGAGGTGTATAGGTGATTGTAGGTTATGTGTTTATATAGGCCTACTAACCTAAGCACTCAGATTTGTCAACAAGAAAATCATTATTTTCCTTTTTTCCCTCTCTTTATTTAAACCTGAACCAAACACCTCGCTTCGATTATCTCCTTTTAGGAGCCGGCCAAACAAAGGTCTACGCTAGGGGTTCTGGGTATTTGTTTGTTTTTAGCCTCTAAGATTATTATTGAAATATTCGTTTACACTAGTTAAAACAATTAATGGTAAATAAACGAACTACTATTTATATTATTACCGTGAAGTAAAACATACTCTTTGTGTTTTACGAGTGTGCTCCCAATAGGCTCACGTTATTTCTAACGTTATAACATGCTGACCGACTAACATTATTCCAACAGTTCCCATTAGGTAGTCGGAGTAGCAAGGCTGCAGATATACTGATAATTGGCAACGTCTAGCAAACACACACAATTACCTTTAAATTAGAAATACTTGAGATAATAGTTTCAGGAACAATCTCAGCTTATAATGGTTAGTTTATTTCTTGCTATAATCATCATCCCTTTGTTACTGATACCATTAAACCATGGATATAGATCCTAACTCATTCCATATAGTTTAACTATTTAGTTTTATCGTATTATATAGAAATAATTCAGTATACCAAAATTGTATTCAAGAATCAATCTTGGATTACCCTTTGGGTAAACGGCTCCCATACAATTATCTTCGATTAATTCTGATGAAGAGGCGTCCATGGATATTGCATGCACATATTACATTAGAGGAATAAATTCTTTATTGTATTACAAGTGTTGTAAGATGCTGCTTCAAACACTCTTCCAATAATGCATTTATTTCATGACTACTATAATTCTGGAGATGCGTTTGTTTTGACTTAATAATCAAAAGAGTGATATCCACATATGCAGGACTTATGCTTGCATCTAAAGTCTCCAAGGACACTTTTTTTAAACCATTTTTGACATTTAAATCATGACGAGGATCCAATAGCTAAATATCTTCGAAGGTTGGGGTATCCAATATGCATCTCTTGTGAATCAATGAGTTTGGCAGGCTCAGGAACGATTCCCAATATTTAAAGTTTTAAAGAATACAATCATTACGATCAATTTGCCTTATGTAACAATTATTCCCTTACCATAACGTTAACCGTACACTATGGACATATTTAGAATGATAAAATCATTCAAGGATTAAACATGCAAATATAGGATAACAATTATTATATGTATGAATGACAAATACCACGTATCTTCATTCATCATAAAGTAAAAAATTATCTTGCCATCCCAATTATCCAAATACTAAAACAGATATGCATGAAACTAATTAGCCAAGTGGTGAAGTTACAATGTTTCCCAACATTCTCAACTCTTTCTTTACAAAACAACCTAAAAATTTTGTTATCTGAGTAAACATTTCCGAATACTTTGTTTTTGTTTCGCATAATGCCACTTATTGTGAAATGAATTTGAAATAAATAAGATGAGGTGTCCTATTGTTCCAGTGCTTTGCATATTATTGCAAGTGGTCATAGTTATGGACAAGGTTCTAATAGTACCTTTTTATAAGGGTTATTTGAAGTCAACATACTATACTATCCTCAGACAGTCATCTTTTACAGTTTCTTAAAATGTAAAGCATTCTCATGTTATTTAATCGTGTCTCATGCAACTGACGCAAATGCTCTTAGTGCAGGTTATCTAGTTAAAGTTAGATTTACTCATAAATGATCAAATCCCTTCTTTTTCCCTGTTCAATAGAATTGCATTACCTTTCTCAGCCGCTCGATCGAGGTGTACACAAACAACACTATGCCTTATATAATTCAAAAACATTTGATTTAACAGTCATCTAAATCACTCCTAATTAGATACTGTTGCATATCCATGCATCGTGTGAAACACTCTTAATTAGTTACTGGGGTGGTTGTTAGCTTGTTGTTCGTGCTTCTCAAAAGTAATCAACTCAGTATGTCTAGTGGTACGAACAATATTTATAGATATACATGATGAATCATTGTCATTAGAGGGTTTTCCATCCATGTATTTAAATTATTCTAAGTGGAACTATATCATTTTAAGACTTTTGCATTCAAGGAAATGTACTGCAATTGTGTTTCGGACTTAGAATTTTCCACATCGATTATGTTTATTTCATGATTAACATTGTATTTCGCCCATAGGTGTCGTGTTTCGTTTTCTTTCCTTAAAAGTTCTCCAAGTCAAGTGAAGTTTCATTCCAACCTAAGGGATTGAATATCATTGTCAGCTTTGATGGGTATGATGCTGTCAATGATGTTAGACAACATATGATGAATGTTTAAGGAAGAAACATTCGTAGCTATCCCCACTTGATGTAGTGTTAAGAGTACTCTAGATTTATCTTAATTTAATCAGAAACACCACCATATTGTGATTAAATTAAGATCTCTAGTCCTAGATGCTATGATTCAATCCTCACTTGGATTCTATTATCTTTGTATTACTTTATAAAGATGTATTTTAAACTGTAACTCCCTTTGTGATTACACGCATCGTCCTCGCAAAAGGTAATCATACGGAAAAGAGTTATAAAACTTAATTGTCATATTACAAATATAGACTCATATCCCTCATTATGGATTACACATGTCCTTCCGCATGGTTAATATATTACATGGAGAAAGAATTATGATCGCCTAATTTCGCCCAAGTATTGCAGATTTAAGAAAATCTGGTTATGACAAATTAAGTTTTCTTTATATAATTAACTGCCATTGTAAAATGAAGAAATAATTTAATCGGTTTGGTCTCAATTGGCTTGGAGTAGATTTAAAAACTAACTCTATGTCTTCATGGTGTAATAGCTCCTAGAACACCAAATCTACCATAAACGGTCTATCTGGGCAACAGGCATTAATATGCATACAATTTTGTCCTTATGAGCCTTTCTTCAAAAGAAATTCATTCTTACCTTACATTTTACTGTTTGGTGAAAGATCAATCAAGCTCAAACATTGATTGTCTTTTAAGGACTGTATCTTGTCATTCATAGTTCTAAGATATTTATCAGATTCAAGATGTGATAATTCATCTTAGTTGTTTAGAAGGTTTACTATGTACCCTTCTAACTTTTACTCTCTTAGCTATTGATATAAAAATATAACTCATTGTTAATGATAGGCATCCTTACAGATTTATGAATGAGAGTTATATTATACTTTGGTTTGACATTTCCATGTTTAACCTTCGTATGACATCAACAAGTGAATTCACAAGGTTATGTATTTTGTTCTTAAATATCTTCAAGATATATAGATGCTCCCACTTACTTTTGTAAGAAGAGATACTTCTCTAAATACTAAGTATTTAAGCAACAATAAATTATTCTTAATTGGGACAACAAAAACACATTTTAAGTTCTCATCTCTAGCTTGTTTAATAATATGCTTCGTAAGATATTACAAATTTCGAACTTTAGACAAGACAATAACTGCGATTTTATCCTCAAATCCATAAACTAGATTATGTCTTGAATACCTTCTAGGTTGGAAACTTATATTAAGTGTACCCCATGACACACGCAAATTCTATACCTTGATCGATTTGGAGTAGAGGCTTTTAATGTTATCAGAACAAACAAACTGAATATAGTTGTTTCAAACATATTAGACATACCATAATAATGTGAATTCTCATGAATATTAAAATTATGAGACTCCATCAGAATTCCCTAGATAACTTAATTTTCTTTGGATCAAATACTTACCAATTGGGTCGAGCCAAATTGAATACAAAGTATTTTAAAACCAAATGCATGCTATAACGTATATTTCTTGAATAATACAAGAACTCTATGTTCATGTGTTTACTAGAAAACAGAACAGTTCAAGAATTCTATATTCATGTGTTTACAAGAAAACAGAACATGTCAAATATACATTATAAGTCATTGAATAATTCAAGGACCTTATTGTTTATGTGTTAATCAAGAAGACATAATAATTTTACTACTTACTTTATGTTATGAGTCATTGATAAATCAAGAACTTTATAATTATGTTTTATTAAGAACATAATTATTCTAACTAAAGTAATTATAAACACAAACTCTTGAGTTTAATGGTAATATCAAGTTAAAATACTTCATAATTATGATTATATAAGTTAACCATAATTATATTGACTAGAACATGTAGTCAATTAGTTGAAGTAACTTTATATTATATCTTGACATTTAAATGTAATAGGGCAACAAACATCGTGTTTAAGTCCTAGTAGATTTATTAGCTTTCTTACCTTGCAGTCAAGAGAAAAAACCAATATCAATTGTGATATGCTAATAATTGCTTCTTTGCGACACATTTAAGGTTTCTGTCCCACTTGTGTAGAGACTAAAATTATCTAATGTAGACAAACATACGATAAGCACTCGTTGTTTTTAAACAATATGATAGTGTTCATAGATAATTACAAGATAGATTCGTAACAATAACGTTTATAAGGTATTGTGGATTTTCATATTTTTTAGATAACATTTCGGAAAGCCAACATTGGAAAGGCAACATGTTATCTTAAAACAAATTGCAAAGTTTCCTATAAACTTTTAGTTGATCGTTTATTTCTGAAAAGTAAAGATTATTTCAAGCAAGCTAGAAATAATTGGGTAACTCAGCAAGGAGATTAAGCTTGTAGCTCCCACTCGAAATTGACAACTGCTTACCATGAATGTCTTTTAGTAATAGATTGCAAAGCTCCAACATGGATTTGTCAACATTATTACTGTCTAATTACACTAACAGAAAGCAAATAGCGATTTATTTACTTTCCTATTCACTCAAATGCCTATAAGTAGCAATGTACTTAGGTATTGAACTAAGTATATGAATTTCTACTTATGTGGATGAGGGACTAGCCATTCATGCTTTCATTAACTTGAACATTTTATCATGCAATTCCTCCTTAATCGATCTGCCTAGCCACAAGGGTGTTTAGCACTATAAGGAATGAATCGAGTCCAAGAAGACCTGCTAGTAATTTTCTTTACTCATGCGGTTTAAACTCATACATCGTGACAAGTGCAAGATGTCATTATTTTGGTAGCTATAGACAAAATGTACTCTAGTTACATAAAATAAGTAATCTTTTAAAGATTTTAGAATCAAAAAATGGTAATGAAAGATTAAAAGTGAGTTTAAATATAATTGATAAAAGTTCAATTATAACCCTATCTTATTCTTGTCAGCCAATGAGAAGAGATAGGAGTAAGTCTCACTTCTTGCTTACCCAAGGAATGAGACTATGTTTGTCTTTTAAAAAAAACTTTGTTTACGAATTATGTTGCAATAACACAATTAATCAGAACATAGAAAGTTCAATTTTAGTATTTTCGATAATTAAATTCTTATAGAAATTAACTACCCATTAATTACTAATAAGACTAAGATCCAACTTGACCTCCCACTTATTAACAAAGGTCTGACCAATACGAAAACAAGTAGGGCAAGAGGTTAATCGTAAACGGAGCGTTTAATTGCATTTGATGCAAACTCTAGACGTTTGAGCCCAGGTCTAGACATTAGTAAACATGTAATAATGTCAAGAGCATGTTTAGTTCTCATCTTATGCCTCGAGCACGAGGTCTGACCAGGACTACCCGATTTAAGTCTACCAAGCAAGAAATTGCAAAAATAGTTAGAGGTCTGACCAGTGAACCGTAATTGCGATGGGTTTGGAATGACCCTGAGGTCTGACCAGAGCGGCTAAACCAACTACACGTGTTCTTGGTTGGGTGGCATTGACTTAAAATTTTCAAAAGGGCTATGCACATGAATGTGATAAAAGCGTGTACAAGAAGCCACCATGCAAAACTAACTTGTGCACTAATTTAAAATAAACTTTAATAATGACCCTGTTTGTGACATGTCTTGGTTCACAGTAACTCCAATCGAATCCACATTGTCCAAGAAGTAGAGAATCATGGTCTGCGCGTATATCGCGTATTAAAAAACCTGAGTTCTTTAGGATAGTGTTGACCACTCCGCTCTAACTTCTCTTAAAGTTCTGTTCTCTGTGGTATGAGCCGTACTTCCCATGAGTCATAGAGTTTAAGTTTTTTAAATTTATTCTTGAAATCAAGTTTCATAGTTTAGAGTCTTATTAATTTTCTCAAAATCAAATTTTGCACGAAACAAATAATAGGTCACAATGAACATGTATTGAACTGTGTAATTAATAGACTAGTTTTAATATCATCTTTCTCTAGGTATTAGTCCATATTGCATAAAAATTAGGCGTGTAAACTAGTAAACAAGTAATTATGAACATATCGAGACAAATACAAAAGATGACATTAAAATTATTAGGTAAACATGTAGAATCCGAGTTCTCTTACGAGTCTTTCCCAATTGGAGAACCATAAGACCCTCACTAGTTTTGATAATATGTGCCTAGTAGATTCGCCCCATTCATCACAAAAGTGATTGCTGTTAGGTCTTATGGTCGGATAAGGAAACACAATCAGACTAAATATGTAAAAGATCTAGTTTCCCAAAAATAAAAGATTTTAGTTACCATAAATAAAATCAAGATCTTTTATATATATAGCGTGATCTATTATAAAAAGAAACATATCTACTAAATTAACACTTTAATTTTATTCCTTTTTACAATATTAGCAATCAGTTGTTTCCAAGATCTAGATCTACAAATTTTATTTAATTATGACAAAGATTTGCATGATCTTTGCCATATGTGCAAGAAACATTAAATAAAATATTAAACGCAGCAGATCAAGCATATGAATTAAATCTAGCCGTGTACAACTCAAGACAAGATATAATTCAAAAGTGTACTAATGCCAAAAACGAGTTGACTCGAGATGCCACTGTTGGAATTTAACATACTAGGTAACCAATTTAGATACGAGTGCACAGCGGAATGGGTCTAGTTTTGATACAAATATTAACACATAATAAAGTAAATAATTATAACATTAAAAGTAAATAATGACTTACCATCGTGATGCTTGAACTTGAACAAGTTAGCTAGTTAAATTACTGCCTCTCACGGTTGATCACACAAACACGCACCCGAGTATGAGTTGATTGCTAGCTCTAAATTTTTAACGGAATCCAAACACCTCGTTTGGTTAATTCGAACGAACCAAACGCACCCCTTAGTGTACCTTTGTGCGATCGAACCAAAACCAAAACTAAGAACCTTAATTAGGGTTTGTAGAAAAACTCTAATTCTTGAATCACCCTTAAACCAAAAACCTTAGCAAAGGTTTGTGTTACGTCGAGCTAGGAGGAACACCAAAACTATAATCATCAAGCAAGGAAGTGTAGAGAAAATCGAAAAAACCTCAAAGGGTTAGGGTTTTGATTGGTTTAAGAGACAAACCAAAATCCTAATTTAAGAATTTAGGGTTTCGGGTCTAGGGATTTAGAGAGAGAGAGAGAAAAGGGCGCCAAAATAATTTTTAGGTATTTTAAGGGCCTCCCCGGGCCCCCCCCCCCCGCCACGATTTGCAAAGCATCTGCATATGAGAATGAAGAATGAGGTGTAGGTTATGTGTTATGTATAGCACATTACCTAGTTAATTCTTGTACAACAAACGAAAACATATTTACCTCTTTTCCCCTCTTTATTTAAACTGAACAAACTCCTCTTTCTATTAAACCTTAGGGAGCCAGCCAACATATAGGCCTCCCTTGGGTTTAGGTTTTTGTTTGTTTTTAGATCCCTTCGGGTTGATTATTTAAATATTCATTACACTAGTTAAACATTTAACGGGTAAATAAAGACTGATTTAAATTATTATCTTGATAGGAAAACATCTCTCATGTGTTTATCGACCTGTGCCTCCATTTATGCTCACGGATTTTTTTGAAACTGTTTAACCCCATCCTATCTCTGTGGTCTGCCATCATATTTGAACCTATTGTACAATTAGTTTGTAGCCCCACCATATATTTTTGGAAATTTCATTATTTTATAAATGGTTTTAGGTTTTACAGTAGCCTTGTACAAGCAGATTCAACCCGACCCATTTTGATTAATAAAAAAGTATCCAGTTGAAATTTTGCCTTATCTATAATGGCCGTTGTTACACTTGATAAATATGAGAGCCTAGGGCATCCTGAAATCAAGTAGTATGAACACATACATACTTATTTGCATACACACATACATGCATATATTGTTAGGAATTATAGATTTGATGAGACAAAAGAAACAAGTAATAAAACAAAAGGATTAGAATTGTCATTAAAGAATTCTACAAGCTGGTGCTATCACTTAAAGGAGTTACGTTGTAGTGCTCAGTGACTCATTTTAATAAGGATTTTGTCAAGAGATTGAGGTATGTACTTATACTTTATGGAATTATAGTATGAGTTTGGAGTCACATGGATAGTACAAGACATAAGACACAAGTTTGGGTTATTCTACTTCAGCATCAAGTTTGTTATACTGAGTTTTCTCCATCAATTGTCATTACAAAGAGCCAACAAAATAAAAGATTTAAGAGATGGTTAAATATTGGTTTTCAGGGGAAAGCATTATGATTAAAGAGTTTAACCATTTGGATATGTTACATGCCACACTTTCGAGGGGAAGGTTGTTTTCATTTACTTACTGCTTAAGTCATTTATTAATATACTATGTTATTAAGTTTCTTACTGCTTAAATTAATTATTCCTTCATTATGATCATGGAGTGGTAATTTAAATGACATTAGAAAGCTTGGGGTTAGAAGTGTAATATATGGTTTGCTAGTTGTAAGAATCAATGTTGCCATCATGTTCACAGTCCCCCTATTAATGGTTAATGCAAAAAGGGGAAGAGTTTACATGAGATGATATGATTTGCAAACTTATTTTGTTGTGGGTGGCATGGCTATGGAATAATAGATGTTAATATTCATGGTGTTTGAAGAAGTTTATCACCAAGTTTATTTAAAGCGAAATCTTAAGTTAAGGGGAAGTTTAAAGATTGTTTCATTCATGGAAGATCAGATTTGAAGATGAAGATTGCTGAAGATTAAGCTTCTATGGATCATCTTGGAATCAGTTTAGTGTTTATTTTGTCATCATCAAATAGGGGAAGATTGTTGGGAATTATTGATTTGATGATACAAAAGAACTTGCTCAAAAGGATAAAGAATGAAACAAAAGGATCAAAGTCGACAATATGGAATTCTACAAAAGATGGAGGATTCTAAAAGATTTACTTACAAGATAAAGATCAAAGATTAGGAAAAGACTTAGTTTTAACAAGACTTAGTTTCTAATAACAATTAAGATTCCTTTATAACGTCTTATGGACTCTCTATATAAAGAGGATTCCCTAGACTTAGTTTATGTGATGCCAAAGTAAAGATGTGAGTTCTAGAGTATGTCGGTTTAGCCTCAAGATCAAAGTATCTTTGATCCTGTTACAGTTAGGTAATCATTCTATACTGATCATATAGAATTGGGGCTTGTATGTGAATGAAAAACCTTGTTAAATAACATTGGTTTTATGTATTATTTCCGGCTATGAATAAATTTCGTGATTTATGTTCATTGTTATTTATTATCTAGATCAGCCTAGATCAGAATCCTAACAATTGGTTTCTAGAGCAACATGGGCTTCTTGGATCTTAGGATCTTGTACAATGGTGTTTTTGGTGTCACATCTATGAAGGAAAAGATGTATGAATTTTTTGTCTTGGTTATCATGTCGAATCTGGTGATATTAGGGTTTTTCAGCAACCTTAATTCGATATAACAGGAGTGATGAATCAAGAAGGAGCAGCAGGTTATTCAATGTTTAAGGAAGTGTATCTTTATTCTTCATCAACTTGTTCCTTTTTTTAGTGAATGGCAGATGATTTGTATTACTGATGGTTTTTATGTCCAAACCCTAATTTTTTAAAGGTGATGATGTTTAATTACTGCTAATCTTTCTTATTTGGGTTTCTGGTGTATAAACGAAACACTTCGTATATTGAATTATGATTCATAATTAATGATTATGAACAAGAAAAGGTTTTCTTGGTTTACTGCTGTGCTAAGTTGTTAGAACGTGTAAGTGATCGAGGGGTCATACTGTTATTATATATAAAGACATGTTGCGGATTTTTAGAAGTTCCTGCATAGACACGGGTGTTATGATAACAATGGGTTCGAGGGTATGGTTATTTTATGCTTCTTCTTGGTAATAAGATTGTATTAGGGTTGTTATTCAACAACTTGTTTGTAGGTTTGGCACTTTGCTACTCAGCAGACCTCGTTTGTGTTTAGGTCCTGTTTTTTAAACAGGGTATATGAATGAAGTTTATGATTCACAGATTTGAAGTTGGGATCTTAGTTATAATTTGATAAAACCTTATTGTTTAGGATTTATTTTCAGTTCCCATACCAACTTCTTGTAGCTAGTTATATATTTAGGTGATGTTTTTTAGTTGTTGCTGCCATGTTTTAATGCTGCTAGTATATTTTTATTGTTGCCAGTATTAAGTCTTTGCGCTAGGAGTAAATTTTATCTAAGTTTACTACTAGTTGGACTTTAAACTAATGGTTGGTAAGTATCTTATATATATTTAATACTGCCAATAGAAAGATATTTTATGATGTTGGTTACTACTGCTTGGTTTAAGGGGAAGTTAATAATTTCACTATTTATATTTGAATGTTTCTTAAATGTTTATTTAAAAGGCTGTATTTGATTTCTTAGATTAATTGAGTTACGAAGGAGGATTGTTTATGATTTATTTGACGATGAATATGAAGTGAATTACTTGGGTAGTGTTTTTCATATCTTAAAATGGCTAACAACGTTTAGAGAATACTTGTTCGTGCTTACAATGTTTGTGACGAAGAAAGACTTGTCTAAAATATAGCATAAGGTGTGTGATTTCTTCTTATGGTGCTTTAATGCTCATGATTTGTTATCACTTGGTATGTGTCTCATAGAAGATGAGGATTTTTGTCAAGAGGTTGCAATCTACTTATATTTCACAGATTTATTTATAAGTTTGACGTCACGTGGATAGTACAAGATATAAGACACAAGTTTGGGTTATTCTACTTCAGCATCAAGTTGGTTATACTTAGTTTTCTTCATCAGTGATCATTACATAAAGCCTACAGAATTGAAGATTCAAGAAATGGTTAACATATGGGTTTCAAGAGAAGCTTATTGTTAAAATGTTTATCCATTTACATGTGGCATTTAGGTTAAGGTTTTTACTACTGCTAGTCTGTTTATTAATACTTGCTATGTGGTTTCTACTACTCAGTTCCATTTTTTCTTATTGTGCTTTAATGGTGGGTAATTTGAGGAGTTAGAAGGCTCTGGATTAGAAGTGTGATTATTGGTTTGTAGTGGTCAAGTACAAAGTTGCTTTATATTCATATTGTCCCCTATTGGATTATGACAAAAAGGGGAAGAAGATGTTAACAGGTACAATTGGCAACTTATAGATCCTTGGTGTGGCATGGTACAAAGGAAATCTACTTAAGGGGAAGTTTTGTTTCATTCAGGGAGATGATTACATCTCAACTTCAGGGGAAGCTTTGGCTTTATGATGAAGTTCGTACACGACTTTGTTTGTTTTGTCATCATCAAATAGGGGAAGATTGTTGGGATTCTTGATTTGATGAGACAAAGTAAATAAAAGAATGAAACAAAAGGACTAAAAACGTCATTAAAGAATTCTACAAGCTGGTGGAGAATATGTAGATTCTAGAAGATCTCCTTAAGAAGATAAAGATAACAGTAGATATTTCTTAATGTTTAAAAGATTTACTTGTTTATATCTTTATGTTAACTTCCTTTGTAAGTCATGATCTCTCTATATAAAAAGATCATAGACACATAGTTTAGTATCCAGAAAAGTGTGTGTACACAGAAAAACGTGTGTGTGTGTGCAAGAGTTAGAGATGTAGACGTCTATGGTGGTGATGTAGCCTCAAGGTAATCAAGGTTTTCCTTGATCCCTGTTACTGTTAGAGATAAGTAACTGTATATTCTGATCAAATAATATTGAGGCTTGGTGGAAACGTTTAATGATAAAACCTTGTTCTATTCTTTATTATTCCGCTGCATATTTATATTATCTGTAAAACATATCCTAGATGGGCTTAAACGATCTCCACAAAAATGTTAAAATAAATTTAATTTAAATGTAAGCCTCATACGTGCACAAGACTTATACATACATATACAGTAACAAAACTTGTGACTAAGATATTTAGGGTATGCATTCTAATTTGTTAGCCGCTTTCAATCCTTTCATCATATATATTTTTGCTCTCTTCACCTTATTTTTCCTTATATTTTGTCTCCCATGGCTGACTCTCAGTCTCTCCGGCAAACTCTATCAGAGGAGTATGCAACGTTTACCATACATCAACAAAAGTAAATGTTTGTGGGTAATAATTGTAGGCATTTTGGTAATTTGTTCATAAACTCGAAATCGCGTTTGCAAAAAGCATGAGGGAGTTGCTTTTATAAAACTGCGTTTTGGGGCTTTAGAAACACAGAAAATCACTTTTTGGTTCATTTTACCCAAACACTCTTTTTGGATTATATGCGTTTTTCAAACGCAATAATAAGATAATCAGATAAAAAACGCAATGTCAAACACTCCCTTTATAGTAAGTAGAATTTTTAAGAGAGATCTGTTTAGCTTTGATAGCATATTGTAATTGTAATTTTGTGTGCCTTTCATTAATCAACCAAACACGATATACACTCGACTAACACTTAGGAGTATGTTCGGCGGAACTATTATTGAAGCGTAGAAGCTTAAAGAGTACACTTATGAAACAAATACTAACGCGGGAGCGTATTTTGGAGCATGCTTTATCATATTTCCTTATTAAACATATTAAGATAACAAACATTAGTGCCTGTTTCAAAAACAAAAAAACGCAGGTTTTAAAAATAAAATTTACAGATACCTAATCAAAAGTGCAGGTTAACGTACATTAACCAAGTTAGATTATATGACTACATAAAATGATCCTTGATTTCTTGGCACGTTACCTATATTTGAAACAGATTAGACGGTATAATATGATACATACAAGTTTCAAACGATTAAGATGTATAAAGAGAAGGATTAAAATACACGATGATAACGCAAGCCGATCAAGATTCTTGAAAAAGCTAAGGACATACAGATAGGCAAGAAGCTAGGACGATGTGAACTTTCTATCCTGCTAACTCATATGCAAAGAAAGGCTAAAGCATCTACATTAAAAATTAATTAATATAGATGCAACCTAATCCAATACAAGAATTTTCGACCTTTGACTGTTTAGTATCAAAGGATATCTTTCGGCCTCAAATCATGTTGTGTGAAAAATATACTTGTATTATTTACCTAAAAATGTTTATATTTTGTAATTGTGTACAGTATAAGTTAAAGGTAAATACCAAAAAAAGTAAGGTCAGATAGTGTGAAGAAAATAGGAAAAAAATAAATCGAAGCTGTTATGATATTACAATGAAAATCAGTCTTATTTTTGTAAATTGAAAATCGTAAGACCGAATCGAAATTGAAAGACCCTACTCAAATGTCCAAATGTTATGCTCTAATTATTCCTAGTTGAATTGATAATATAATCTTGTTAAAAAAAGAATTGATAATATAACAAATGTATAAAGAAAGACGAGTTCAAAGGTTATAACATAAAAGGAGAGTTATATTGGATAACAAAAAAATGTTGGATACCAAGGAACTCATCTTCATCATCTATCTAAAAAGAAATAAATGGTTGAGATTAAAAAGATTTTATTATTTCATTTATTTTTTAAAACTTCAAAATTTTCGTTTTTTCACGTTTTTTTTCGTTTTTTCACGTTTTTTTTCGTTATTGAAACTTGCATGAAAATATCATATGTGATTAAACACTAATTTGAATATTCGTATAAAATTATATATGATATAACACTAACATCGAATTACACGTGATTGCATTAAACTTAAATATCATATATGATTTAACACTAATATCATATATGATTTCTCATGCAAGTTTCAACAACGAAAAAAAAGACGAAAAAACGAAAAAAAATGGTCGAAAGTATATCAAAGTAGATATCGATAGAAAGATAATTTAATGCTCATCGTGATGGTATATATTTTTTGGCTTAACGATTAACGGTTTGAGAGATATTAATATTTGAAAAAAAAATGATAAAAAATGATTTTTGGGTTTAATCTTATCCATTGGATCAAGATGAAGATAGAATGTGGGTATTAGTCCCTTGATATCCAAATCATAACATAATAGAAATTAAAATCACATGGGTTTAGAATAGCTAATTTATCTAATTGGGTATTCAGAACGATTATTTTTTGAGTCTAGAAAATTATATATTTTACGGTTATATGACATTTATAGTTGCTCATATTTGTTTTGTTATTTAACTCTAACAAAATACATTCATTTATAGCTTTTTTTGTTTAAAAATGTTTAGAAAAGTGTTATTGGATCGGATCGAAATCTTACAATCCTATGGTAAGATTAGAAACCTACGTAAGATCCTATGTTTAATTACAAAAATCCTAAAAAGAATTGACTCGTTTTCGCTTAATAAAATCGTAAACTCGTGTGATCTTAAAAGCTAGATCACGATCTTCACACCTATGAAAAAAATCACTGATAGATTTAAGTGCAAAGTTTGAATGTATAATAGTCAAAAATGAAATGGATGGTGGGCAGTAATATATTATTGATTTTATTGACGTATGCTTTTCTTTTCTTCACCTATGACCATTCGACTCGTTTTCCTAAAAACATAAATTATATGCTCTTACGTACTATTTATAAATACTTATAAGAATTGTAAAACGATTATGTTTTACTCTCTCACATAAACACTGTGTTGATGGCCTAATCTGCTCCACTTAGTCCAGCCCACATAACTGGCCTATGTTGCCTCCTTCGTCTCTATTCTTCCCGATTCATCTACACACTTACACAAGGTTTAGTTTCTAGGCCTTTTGTCTGTGGGCTGAAACTCAAACGCGGTTTACCGAGGCGGGGAAAATTACTCCGGCCGAATGATTAAGTGATATGGGTTTAGCTGCTAATCAAGCTTCATATTATGCTAATTAGGTAGGTTATTTACTTCTTTTTTCTTTAACCATATGGATTGCTTCTAGGTTTTTTTATTGTTGCACAAATAGTATATATATAAAAATTTAGGGATTTTAATTTCTGCAGTTTTTGTTAGATTGTTTCACTTAGCGTTGGCAGTAAGGTGTGTGGCTTGAAGTTATATCTTATTTGGTTTAATATTTGTTCAGAAATCACGACGAACCCAACGAAACGAAAGAACGTCATTTGCTGCCTCAAATGATGCTATTTATACTGTATGTGTTTGTAAGTTTTGTCGCCATAAGATACCAACGTAGGCCTGGTATTTTGGCAGGGTTACTTTAATCGAATTATTATTGTAGCTGAGGTAACTTGGCGAGGAAACTTGACCCGGGCTAGGGTTGAATGTTGACTGCAATTTACTTGGCTGTGATGATCTTTCAAATATGTCGTGTTGGCGCGGATAGTGGAAGGATGGCAGAGTGCGAGAATTGCTCGCCTCAGCAACCTCCACGAGCGCAGCCACTGCATTAATTAATCTGAGCCAAATTGAGCCTTATCCCGTATTTTTCTTGGGCTGATATTCTGGAATGTTTACAAAATGATATGTCGTCTTATAAGAGCTTCACAATCTCGCAATATGAGATTGAATGCCATAACTCTTATTTGTATTTTACTTCTTATTGGTGCTGCTGGGCTATGGTTGCAACCACAAATGCTGTTTCGTTTTGCGTTTGTATTTGTAGACATCAGTCTTATACTTCATTTGGCGGTTGAATGTTGATTGCATTTTACTTGGCTATGATGATCTTTAAAATATGTTGTCTTGCCGCGGATAGTGGAAGGATGGCAGAGTGCGAGTATTGCTCGCCTCAGCAACCTCCATGAGCGCAGGCACATCATCAATTACTCTGAGCCAAATTTATAACGTATTTTGTTTGAGATTCCTCGGCTACTGGACATGATAAGCATTCCTATCCTCAAAATATTATCCTATATCTGTCATTTGTCTTTTATTTTGAGGCTGAAAATGTGCTACAAGTGGCAGAATGTTTAATTTACCTAAGTAGATTGATAAATAAATACTATGCAAAAGCTGTTGCGAAAGAGTTATGTATATGAGGGTGAAAACTTACCATGCTGATGAAAAAGATGGCGTGATTGTTGAATTCAGTTGTTGTGTGTGATCCAAAAATGAATGGCGCATGGGCGAAGTGAACTACAAACAATAATTTAGGGTGTGTTTGGTTGACTGATTCTCTTAGCAGTTTAGACATGAAAGTTTGAAATATATTGTTTGGTATCTTAGCTTCATGTTGCATTTCATTCCTTGCATTTTATGGTGCATAATGTGACTATTTTGCACAACAATTTAAAACATGTTACTTTTACAAAAGAGGCTTTATGTGAAAATGCGGCTGCCTTTGTTAATGCTCTTTTGCAAGCAAAGCCTGCAGGATTAAACAGAAGTAAGTAGCCTGTTAGGATTTGGCATCAGAATTATTATTTGCGTCCAGTAATACTTTGTCACCATACCTTTAAGTTCAGTGTAGAAACGCAATAGTATAAAGGTTTAAATCAGTTATATGAAATAAGATTAGATCACTTACCATAACATTATATTTCGGCTAATGCATATGTATATCTGTTATTTTGAAGGAAAGGTTGCGGTGACGTTATGACCTATGGATTGGATGGTTTATTGATGTAATTTGGTGTGAGACTGTGATGAGTCTCAACGGTTGTGACGAACATGAGACCATCCGTATCTTGGCGGGGTTGGCGTAGTGAAAAAAGATACATGCTTTTTGTTTTTTGTTAGATAATAATAAGTTGCAGCTTTGTTGTTTGCTTTTTGATCTTTTGCTTACTATCTTCTTTGTTACTGGATTTTGTCAGAATATGCGATGACGCTTTCGTGGACGGTTTCCACGGCGTATGATTGACACCGGGATAAGTTGTCGAGGAGCGTCGTGCCAATCTGATGCTAAAACGGATAATAACAGGGCTGCAAAACAACGAGCGTTGGGGTGTTCGCCTTCTGAATCGCTTATATCAAGTAATATTGTTTGTTTAAGGTTTAATTTGATTGACTGCGTTGTTGTAATTCAATTTACGCCTAAATTTCAATTAAAAATACTTATGCTAAGCTAACTTTTTGAACCTGCAAATGCTCACAAATGGTTGAATGGGTCAGATTGACCTGAAACAAGTTTGCCCAATGCTTTAGATCTTTATTAGTGTGTCTATTTTGATAAAAAAAGATGTTTTATTCATAATATGAATTTTGTTGAATAAAAACTGTAGAAGGTATTTGGCGTTAAAAGTACAAAATGAAGCTCAATCAGTTTGATATCATTATATGGTACAAAAATCTTCAAGTAGTAGTTGTTCTTAGTTTTATTAAGTTTAATTTTTTAACAACTAACATAAGACCATATATAAATAACTTAAATCGTGTATATTAGCATTAGTAGTATTATAGCAGGTTGCACCAATTCGTTGACTTTGGACATCTTCTATGCTTTATCTCATTGAGAGTACTACTTTTATTCCAGTGTATGACGCATTTGATGAAAACACTTTTATGTTGCAGTAACATATTAGCCCCCGCCGCAACGCGCGGGCTATCTTGCTTGTTCTTATCAAGAAACTTTGGGATTAATTCTTTCAACATTATACTTTACTTTGTTTCACCATCAAACTAGCGTTTGTTCGTTTAGGTATCAACCATTGGATGTTACAATCATATCGCTTACATGTTTTGTGTAGTGATTGATATGTTATCAACCAATGAGGTAAACACGTGTTTATTTAGGCAAAGGCGGGGCTAGTGTGGGTGGTGAGTCACCCCTAATCAATCTACTTCATTCATTTGTTATATAGATTACAAGCCGATTTTCTACTAGTTTTTACATTCGGCCCCTTTATTCTATAGACATGTCTACATAATTTATAAATGAATAACTTAAACAATAAAAGACAACACTACGGGTTAATTTTTAAAACGATATTTATTACTATCGTAGTGTTTGGTATGATGTAATCAAATTCGGAATGGAAACAGTTATTACGATTGAATACAAAAATCTTGTTTGTTTACAATTATACAATGTAATGATTCATTACAAGTAATGACTCATTACACCAAAAACCACAATTTTCATTCCCTAGGGGTCCCTTCCTTTTTTCATTGCGTCTTGTAATGTAATCATATTTACAAAAAACTCCACCATTAATTAACCACATTAAATAAACTTCTTATCAACAATGGACATTTTAGTCTTTTTCTTATCGATTTTTTTAACGGCGAATATTATTAAAAACAACTAGCAAGGAGCTAGAAAATTACAAACAAACAAGAGAAGGGTTTTTCATCCAATCGATCCTACTAAAAGAAACATTACATCTATAACGACACCAATAAATAGATCTCGACACCACATCCTCAAACATCATCGCCTTAGATGGAGTCGTCAAACCAAAGATGCACTTATTACGAAACGACCAAATAAGCCACCACATACTATGACACACTCCTTTAAGAAGATTTTTATGCCTAGCGGAGAGCCTAATGTTTTGGATCCAAATCAATCATTCTTCGTACGAAGACACTTCCATGTAAGTAATGTCCCACCAACAAACAATCTTCCGAAAAATCTCTCTAGCTAGAAGGTAATTAAAGAATAAGTGTCTAGACGATTCCGCCGCATTATCACATATAGGGCAAAGAATATACTCAATATTTATACCTCTACGAGAAATATTGATTCGAGTAGGTAAACAATCTAACCTCACTTTCCATGCATGAACTTTTACCTTTATAGGAATTGCTTTGATCCAACGAGTTTTAAAAGATACACCCGGTAACCTTTTATCATCAATCAAAACGGAGAAGTCGCTCGAGCCCTCTAAAGCCCACGTCCACCGGTCTCTCATACTGACAAGGGATATATCCGCAACCTTTGTCCGCAAATCAATAAATTGGGCTTGTTCCACACCACCCCTAGGATCGCGACGAAAGGAAAAACTTATATGGGCTAGTTTGGCAGCAACGTCAATACCCTTACAAGTTTCTAACGTATATAATCTTGGGAACTTGTATTTAAAAGTCTCGTCTTCACGCCAAACTTCCTCCCAAAAAGCAGTATCCTTCCCATTTCAACTTTTTATGAATAAAACTATAAACGTCAATTCCTTGTTTCTTAAATATCTCCATCTCATAAACAATGTCGAGCCAAATGGACGAAAAAGCAGCTTTAGAACTTTTATCGATTTTCCCATCATCTCCATGAATCGCTTTGATGACCCCTGTCCATAACGAGGTTCTTTGAGTAATGAACCGCCACACCCATTTAAACATGAGAGCTCTATTCAACGCATATAAGCTTGAAACACCAAGACCACCTTTCTCTTTTGAAGCCAAGACATTTTTCCATTTAACCCACATCGACTTTTTTCCTCCTAGATCTGCTCCATTGAAAAAATGACAACGAATGGATTCCATACGCTGTAAAACCTTCATAGGAACTTTAAAAATAGACATATGGTATATCGGCATCGATCCTAAAACTGACTTGAGAAGCGTTAGTCTACCTCCTATCGATAAAATCTTCATCTTCCATTTAGATAGGCGCACAATCATGGAATCAACTATCTCATTCCAAGATCGAATACGAGACATAATCCCACCCACTTTCGAGCCAAGATAAGAAAAAGGGGCCTTGAGAGCGACACAACCAATCTTTGAAGCTGCTTGATCAACTTTTTCCTCGTCCACAGAAATCCCCATAAGTTTACTCTTACTCATATTAATATGAAGACCCGATGCACGATAAAAGCAATCCAATACGTGCACGATAGTGTCTATATTCGAGTCGTTCCATTGCCCCACAAAAACCACATCATCAGCATAAAACATGTGAGATAGCTGCATCGAATGACCAAGCACAACACCTTTAAACATACCTGCATCCACTACTCTTTGAAACGAAATATGTAAACTTTCCATAATCAGAATAAATAAAAAAGGCGATAGCGGGTCACCCTGTTTAAGACATCTTCTGTGGGGCTCCCATTTACAATTACCGAACCCCATGAAGATTGAAGGCAACCTTGAATCCAACCGCACCACTTTTCTCCAAAACCAAGTTTTTTATCCAACGCACCACTTTTCTCCAAAAAACCAAATTTATTTAAGACATCATCCAAATAATCCCATAAACCGAATCAAAGATTTCTCAAAAGTGCCACCTTCTAAAATCATAAATTGTTTCTTTTTCGACTTGCACCATTGAAAAAGTTCATTTAAAATAAAAGGGCCATCAAGAATTTGTCTATCCGCAACAAAGGCCGATTGGACCTCATTAACAATATCCCCCAAAACAACCACAAGCCGATTTGCCAAACTCTTGGCAATGATTTTATAAAAGCTGCCAATTAAGCTGATGGATCTAAAATCTTTGACCATAGTAGCATCAGGAGTCATCGGAATTAGAGCTATAAAAGAAGAATTGCTACCTTTAGGTAAGAAACCATGATGAAAGAAAAGCTTAACCGCATCCACACGTCATTTTCAATAAGCTTCCAGAAACGACGGTAGAAGCCAAAAGTAAGAGGATATATGAGATCGGTCCAGGAGATTTGTCTACCCCACAATCCCAAACCGCCCTTTTAATCTCCTCATTCATCACTTCGATCTCCAGATCAGCTTGTTGAGTAGAAGAAAGATTACGTGGAAAGTCCATGGTGATATTAAGACGGGCCTGTTGAGGTTGCTGGAATCGAGATTTAAAATGGAATAGAAATTCGCTTTTCACTAAAGCAGGAGTCTCAATCCAATTTCCTTCTACTAAAACACCACGAATAGCGAGCTGGTTTCTTTTTTTATTAAGAATCCCATAATAATATTTAGAATTCTCATCACCTTCAATTTCCCACTTAATCTTAGCTTTTTGAGTCGCCTCCATCAATTGTAATTTTTCAACTTTTAGAATCGATTCAACAACATTTGTTCTTTTTTGGATAATGTCATCGTTGCCATTACCTTTGTCTATAATTGCATCGAGCTCAGCTAACTCCAATTTAGAAGTAAGCAAATTGGTTTTGGAGTTTTTCTTCTTTTCAATGTTCCAAGCACGTATCTTCTTTTTAAGAAACTTCAACTTTTTCATCAGGTTGAGAATAGCATTAGATGTATCTCCTGGTGCTTCATTCCAAGTTTCTTTGACCATCTTAACAAAGCCATCCACTTCAAACCAACAATGAAAAAATTGAAAAGGAATAGGCCCATAATCATACTTTGACTCCCTCAATAAAATAGGATGATGATCAGATAAAAAACGGTCTAAGGTGATGGCTGAAATATTAGGACACGAGCTCATTAAACTTTCAGAGACTAGAAATCTATCAAGCTTACTAATCTTTGTAGCAGATTTATGACACCACGTGAAAGTGCAACCTCCGAGAGGGACCTCCTCCAAACCCGCACTCGAAATGAACATATTAAAAGCATTTGCACCTTGCACATTGAACTCCGAATCAAATCTTTCAGCTTTGTTTTGAACTTTGTTAAAATCCCCCATAATAATCATCTCACCTTTCCAATTAGCAATCACATGGGACAAATAATCCCACAACATCTTTTTTTGGGATAATTCTTGAGGAACATACACCGAGATAATAAGCATCTGTTTCCCGTTAGGCACCCATACACCTCTAATCAAAACAAAATAATCTGAAACAATAGTATTGAGTTTTTTAAGCGAATTAGAGTCC
>BQNB010051374.1:29976-41023 GCA_026074375.1 Tanacetum coccineum | reverse complement strand
TTCTATATTTCTATGTTCAAGTATTAGTTCTGTTGCTGGGCATGGTTCTAAAAGTGGTATACTATTTTTCAACAATGACGATAGGAATTTGCAAGATGGATACATCGGCGTAACTGTCGTGGTGTTTGGATTCGACTTTTGAAAGATTTAAATATTTTTGTGCGTTTTAAAGATCATTAGTATGACCAAGTGTGGTCAAAAGGATAAAAGTTTGAGCGTTACTACTAAAATCTTTGAAGGGAAGGTTAATTGATGGTTTGTTCTTTTGTAATTATGGTTAATTGATTGTTTTGAATGGGTTGCTGATACTATATGTATTAATTTTTACCACTGTTTTGGATTTTCAGGGTATGGCATCCTACTTTTGCTGCATAAAGAACTAGGGTGTTGCTGATAAGGTTGGGAGAATGGTTGCTTATGTAATGGTTGCTGATGGAATGGTTTTGGCATAGCAGGTGGTTTTTCAAGACACCCTAGAACCCTTTTTCATATCCATTTATATAGGGTCGTTTTTCACGAGCTAAAAAAGAAATTAACTTCAACTTTATCTTGCAGGTAGGAGAACATGACTATGAAAAAGAAAAGCTAAATGAAAGAATCGACAAATTATCTGTTAGAGTCGGTATTATCCAAGTGAGTTTTAGCTACTACACCTCACTAAGTATCCTTAGTTTAATTCAAACAAAAATTAGATTTGTTGATTTAGATTAGAGCTTAACAGGGAAACGTGTTGAAGACTTTACCACTAAGAACATATCATAAGATATTTACCATTGCAACGTGATAAATGGATAGAAATGAACTTGGGAGTGAAGGAAAATTTGAAGGGGTAAATAAGTTTACTCAATTTTACTCACTATTTTCCGTGAGACATTTTTACAAAGATAAAGTCAACGCAGCAATTATGTGCTTTGATGAAGTAACCATAAACAACCATTTATGTGCTTTGATACTGTGGTATTAACTTTAGATCATATTGTAACTGATATATGAACAACCTCTCCTGGAAAAGGCGCGAGTTTCCTAAGTTGTTCATGTCATTGTTCATCATCGCACACGGTTATTTGAAGGCGTTTAAATTCTTGAATATTTAATGTACTTTTCTTCAGGTGAGCTTTCTAGAAGAGTGAGAGATGTAGACACAATGAATTATATGGGTTTTAGGACTGTGCCAATCTTCCTATTCATTAAAGTCGTATACTGATTTATCCCTATCTTTTTAATATTTAGTCTTTATATTCTTCGCTGAACAACTGGTATTTCATTTGGTCCCATTGGCTGTTGATGAATGGATGTTAAAGGGAAGCACATTAAAAGTCCTGAAATTCTAAACAATGTATTCTTGCAGTTATCTATCATTTGTGAATAAGAGCCAAACTTCTTTTTTTTTAACTCAAGCACATGGTTATATAACCCATGTAGTCTTATTGATCCCTTTACTCTTTACCTCATCGGTCAAACCATGCTGCGTTAATGATGTTAATGGGCATATATGTAACCTTACTTGTGCATGTGTGGTGCTAAGGCCTGGATTGATATATGGAAAAAGAAGGTGGGTTAATATGAGATCCCACTTCATATATAATAGGCGAACCCATCGAAAGACTTCTAAATGCAACCGCAAGTTTCACCAAACCTTTAGTTCTTAACAATATCCAATGTAATTTTGGCTCCTCCTGTTAGTGTCGACGACGTTACATTAGTTGCAATAAATGCAATAAAAGATGTTGATTGCTTTAGTGTTTTTACAATAGATCATATTAAGGAAGTTGCAGGTGGGGTGAACGTGTGAGCATATGAGTTTGTATCAGAGTTTTTGAATATAAAATACATGTATATGTATGTGTTAATTGTATTGAATGATGTAGTAACTAACTACTCTAAGATAGGCAATACAAAGATGCATTGTGAAGGCCTGGTGTATTGAGAATCAAAACTCTTGTGTAACGTGAAAACGCATTTTTGTATGATAATGTATGCTCCTTATTACTTAACTTCCTTTACTCCCACCCTGCTATCCCGTTGACATATAGAGATTAGAGTATTATAAAACCGGTCCAATGGGTCAAAGGTCTCTCAAAATGTATTCAAATAACAATCTACATGACGAGACACTAGGCGTTGCATGGATAAAGTGTCCAATCTTAAATTTCATTTTCATATGTCTCTTTACATATCACAACTACAATAATTTATTTTCTCATTGCTAGAACTAAAGAAAAACAATGTCCACCAATTGGAAAAGCATAGTACAAAATCTTATTGCCAAATCTTGTGAAAATAGTATTGAGGGTGTGACTAGAAGGTTGCGCTTTGCTGCAACAATGTACTTTTTAGACAAATTGAATACACTAAAATAACTCCTCAAATGGCATATGTAGCAATTGTGGATACTAATTAAGGTCATTTCACAATTTCACAAAAGGAAGGAGTTAACCGGGTCTTATTCTTCATTGTTATTGTGTTTAGTGTGTAATTTCCATGCAACGGGCTGATGTTAACAACAAATTTCCTTTGAATGTCAGATTATGAGATAGTATATTCATTACCTGGTGTTGATTAAGTACTAATTACTTAACTTCTTTAAAGTGATTGAGGGGTAAAAGTTTTATTTGTGAAATGAAAAGAATCATGAGTTTAGTTCCGATTAGCTCACTAGAATCTACAAGCTTCATACGTATATGTATGTGCTATACGCGAAGCCAATTTTGAACCAAAATTTACTTGAAATTGGGTGCATAGTTGTAACACCCCCATTTTTAAATATAGCAGCGGAAGCTAATCTGGGGTATTACTTCAAGGTACAACAGTCATAATCATAGAAAACGAATCAAAAAGAGTCGTTTATGAAAATAAGTTATCATTCATTATTTCTTCAGAGTTTTTACAAACGAGAGGTTCCCAAAATCTATACAATAAAGTTTGAATGATAACGGTTTTTCCATCGTCATGTCCTCGCCACTCCATGCCATTAGTTACCTGAGATAAAACATGCTAAAAAGTCAACACAAAGGTTGAGTGAAATCCATAGGTTTAAGTAATATAATTTAAATGCAAATGCGATATTCGGGTTACGTTGATATACACCCGGTATTGAAAACATATTTATTATTGCCATTAGCTCATGAATCCGAAGCCTTAGGGTATGGTGATACGTTATAGCCCCTGCGGGTACCTTTGCCAAAATACCCGCGTGATTTCTAATGATGTGCAATTGGTTATCATTGTTATTGTGTTTAGTGTGTAAGTTTCCTCATGCAACGAGGCTGATGTAACAACAAAATATTCCTTGAATGTCAATTATGAGATACGTATATTATTACCTGGTTGTTAGATTTAATACTAATTACTTAACTCCTTTAAAGTGATTGAGGGAAAAAGTTTATAATTTGTAGAAATGAAAGATCATGAGTTTAGTTCCAGATTAGCTCACTAGAATCTACAAGCTTCATACGTATATGTATGTGCTATACGCGAAGCCAATTTTGAACTAAGATTTACTTGAAATTGGGTGCATAGTACATTTTTCTAAGTATTTATCATAGACTCTTTTTTTACATCTTAGTCATGTCATTTCAACGCATATCCATTGATGGTTATGGCTACTAAAATTAGTAGCTAATTCATTTATATTTTACACCAATTGCAAAATTTAATGTCCCAATGGTGTTGAAACAGCTCTTTTATTACAAATTAAATCAAGATTAGTATGTATGATCAAATTTCCGTGTAATTTATTAGTTTTTTTTTGAAATTTAGTAAAATTTTCTTTATATCAGTTGCAATAACTTTTGATATCGTGTTTTTGGAAATCATATCATCTAATTGTAAGGCACATTTTGAATGTAAAAGACAAGGTCAGAAGACTTTCTATCATATTAATACTTTTACATATACTCTTAAAATTAACAACTTGCCTTTTGTATTTTTTACCAAATTTAAGTGTTTACGGAAATAACATGGACTCATCAAAAGTTTGACATTGACTGCATATCGTTGCTCTTCAAGACTATCTACCGGTTGTAGAAGTCGATGCATGCACGCTTATTTTTATTTTAGTTGCAAACGAAATTGCTTATCGTATGATTGCCATATTACTTATTACTACCTTAAAAATATAATGAACTAATTTCTTTCGTTGTTGTTTTTAATTTAACATTAAGATACTAGAGATTCCACGCTACTCGATATGTTTGAACAATGACTGCATACTGTTTCGTAATCAAAACAAGGTACCGTTGAACAAGACGATACATGCATGCTATACGTTGCTGTTTCAAGAGTAACAAGCAAAAAAGGTTTGAAGGTTGTCGTTTGTGACAAGAATGGTAATATATCTAAAACTATTACAAATGTCTCCTACAAAGAGGTATGTACAATATACATCTCACATGCTTTTTACCGTATTCAAATTTCTACTAAATTATTAATCAAAATATATTTTTACTTACATTTTGTATTGATTATTAGGTGATTGCGGAATGAACATTCGTTGCTCAATTGATTAACGCTCACGATTATTGCTATTCAAGCCATCAAACTTGGAGATCAAATTGCATTTACGTTTATTATTATAATTCTTACAAACTCAATTGTGTGACGAAAAATTCGCGTATTCTCTTATTATTTCTTTTAATATATGAATGAAACATGTTTACGTTTGGTTTTTTTCTTACTTATTTACATACATAACTTATTACAAACATTTTTTTAAAATACACCTGGGGTTACACGGATCTTTAAGCTAGTAAACATCATATATATCACATTCATGTTGACAATTAAGATTTTGCTTTCATATTAAGCAAAAAGAGTCAATTTGTCACATACTGTGCAGTTAATCTTTGAGTGTATATTTCTCATCAGGTCTTCAAATACAAAAGATGGACCCATATGGCATCTGTAGAATTAAGTTTTCAATGCATAATAGACAATGTTATTTAAACTTGTTTTGAGTAAATATATAAATTTGCAAGTTTTACTGGATATATATATATATATATATATATGAGTTGGGATCAAATAAGAAGTTTTTTTTAAATAAGAAGGATAAGAAGTAACTATAACCGCATATCCGAGATGCACCGACTTAAATTAGATGCATCTCTATAATCTTAGATGTATTATAATGCATCATAATGTGTTTTCTAGCTTTTAATTAGATGCATATACGTATATTAGATGCATTCCATTTTTTCTCTTGTTTTTTTTTCCTCTGCATGTGCCAAAATCATGAAAATCAATTTGCACCATCTACGCATCAAATTAACGTTCAAAACTCAAAATGGTGCATCTAAATGAATAAAAATGCATCCAATGCAAGTCGTTTGCATCTTAAATGTGTGGTTTTAGTCACTTCTCACCACTTCTTATTCTAATTTACTTCTCACTGGATCCCTATATATATATAGATAGATAGATAGATAGAATCCGGATCGATTGAGAATGTTTTTATTTTGAAAAGATTGAGAAGATTTTCAAAAATGATAGATTTTTAACTTTGATTTAAGTTTTTCAAGCTTAAAACTTATTTTAATGTGATTATAATCCAAAATGTGTAAACAAAATTCGAATCAATGTTAAAAAATATCTCGATTTTGCGATATAAGTACAATACTGAATCTTCTATACAAATTAAAGGAATCATTACCATAACTCAATTTTAGCATTGATTTGTGAATCAAATTTGTGATTTATAGATTTGATTCACTATTAAATGATGTTTACTTGTGAATCAAATCAAAAAAATATGAATCAATTTGCTCAAACGAAGATTTCTCAATCTTCTCAAAATAAAAACCTTCTCAATGAAACCGGAGCCTATATATATATATATATATATATGTGTGTGTGTGTGTGTGTGTGTGTGTGTGTGTGTGTGTGTGTGTGTGTGTGTGTGTGTGTGTGGAGTTAGGATCAAATGAGAAGATAAATTAAAATAAGAATGATAAGAAGAAACCACAACCACACATTTAAGATGCACCTACAAAAACTCATGCATCTCTCCTTGATTTTCTCTCTTCTATTTAAAATGTGTGGCTAGAAATAAACGAGCTTAAATTAAGTAAACGAGCTCAAGTCTAGTGTGATTAACGAGCCGGGCTTCATTCGAGCTTTGTTATTAGTCGAGCCCGATCCATGCTCAAGCCTGTGAAAATTTTCACGAGCTTAAGCTTTATATATACAAACGAGCCGAGCTCGAGCTCTGACAGGCTCGGGCTCGGCTCGGCTTATTTCCACCCCTACTTACAATTAGGGCTGAGCAAAGTTAATCACCTTTGAGTGAATGCTCTTTCTTTTCATCCGTTGAATCTGTCGATTCTGAATAGCAGATACCTATCCCCCTACTATCAAATTATCAGTATCAAACAAAGGATCAATTCACAAATGCAAATTCAACGAATAAAAACAATCATCACAACCCTACATAAGCAATGTGAACCGAAAACCGACCCGACAAACCGAGCCGAACCGAGCTTATTCGGTTCGGTATGTAATTCGGTTTAGTCGGTTCGGTTCGGTTTCGGTTCGGTTCGGCTCAAACCCGACATTTAGTCGGTTCGAACTACTAAACCAAACCGAACCGAGCCGAACCGAGTTTATTCGGTTCGGTTTCGGTTTATATAAGGTTCAATCGGTTCGGTTTTCAGTTTGCTAAAATCCATTAATCGGTTTCGGGTTTAGCCGGTTCGGGTCGGTTATGACCCGATGCTCACCCCTACTTACATTTAATGTAGCTAACAAAACACATTCTACATAAAAAATACAACAAATAAAACAAAGGGTTTAAACAATGAAAGCTATTAGCTAATGTGATCATAATTTATTTGACATGATACAAACCAACCATATGTTTTTTAATTTTACAATCATTTATGAGGTGTTTGTTTAGGCTTATATGTGAGCTTACAAGCTTATTTGCTTTCGGCTTATATAACATAAGCCCTAACTTCAGGCTTATATTGAGATTTGTGAGATTATATAAGTTTATCATATTGTAATAAAATTACATAAGCTCACAAGTCTCAGTTAGAACTTATGTTATATAAGCCGAAATTAAATAAGCTCATAAAGCCCACGTATAATCCGAAACAAACACCCTCTTATTTTAACTGAGGCGTAACGATTAATTACCTTAATATTTTAAGCGTAATTACTATATGTTATATACTTTTCTCTTTATCGTCGTTTATATCATCTATCTTATTTTCATGTTTTCTTTTGTTCAAACACCTATTGTTACACTTATTTTCGTAAAAAACATATAATTACAAAATATTAGTCACTGGAAATTTTAATAACAAGGCATCCGTCACCGCAATACGTAGATGTCTATTTACAAATGATGTCAAAGACAAAGTCAAAGGAGAGTAATAACGATGAGGATTAAAAGAACACCAACAAAAGTGTACTTAACAGCAGCCATCAAGACAGCCATAATTACAAGAAACAAATGCCACAACAAATGTAGACCAGCCAACACTAATGCCCCAGTTAACCCCACTGCCACCACGTTATCTCTATCTGGCTCCAGTAACAACTCACTCCACTTCAACTTATTAACTCTAGGCACTTCATCCCCGTTGACCTTACATGATGCGTTGACTTTTCTTTTAGATTTGAGTGTTTCATTTGTGAAACTACTATTATGTGTTTGAATATGTAATAAGTTTGGTTTAAGGACTGTGTTTTGTTTTTGAGTTGTGCTGGTTAATGGGTTCAATGAGATCTGGGATTTGAGAACTAACATGTTTTTAGTGAAATGTGGATTAGCTGCTTAATTTTTAATTAAGGGTTAACTATGATGTGTAATAGTTTCATTTCTGTCCTTTTGGTTTTAGGTTTAACGATATAAGGGCATCCGTTATAATAGCTTGTGAAAAAGTTTATAAAAATATGAAGATGTCTAAGAACTTGTAAACCGTAAGGAGGAATCATTTCTGTGGCGTGAATAAGTGTCTAATAACTATTACTACATCACTGGCGCGTTGTACACCCCTCTCATTTAGAAAGGTCACAAAGTAATAATATTCAACACAAACTTATACTGTATTTGAACTTGATACTTAGATGTGTTTGGACGAAACTAGTACTGAGACAAATGGCTAGAAGAAAAGCCTACTAGTCACATTAATACATATTCGTCCCACAAGACCTTGATAGTTTCTATTCTTGAGGGACTGGCTTAAGAACATTCCGATTTAGTACCCCAAAAAATACTAATTTTAGCGAAACAAAGAACAGTAGAAAGACTAATGCACATGTTTCCATCACAAGAAATACCACTTTTAGATCAAGCACGATGATATGATTTAACGGGCTTAATTTCTAGTCATCTAAGCCGTTATCTATGACACCGGATTGTTTCTTCAACGCTTCTTTCGCATACCTTTTTTTTTCCCTCTTTTTTAGCCAAGGGTCATTTACAGATTACACCGCAGAATGCTGCAAATCAATTAAGCAATCTTCAAACTTTTTTATATGTCTTTTGGGACCAAAACTACCAAGATCTTGTATTAGTAGATTACGAGTTACCACGTGAATCCAGATTTTGACGCTTATGCAAATAAAACATTTAAGACAAAAAAAGAAAAAAAAATGATGATTAATAGAAAGAAAAAAAACGACCACAGTGGGAGTCGAACCCACGACCTTTTGATCCGAAGTCAAACGCGCTAATCCACTGCGCTATGCGGTCCCTTTGATGCAATTCTTAAATCAACAAATCCTATAATCAATGGCCCCTGCAATCTAGTATACACACAAAGTGAGGGTGAGGTTGCTATATTAAATAATAGCTTGCTAGAATTGGATACTCGGTAATAATCTAGTTGTTAATAACTTAATATCGTTTCGTGATGTCCCAAGAACTGAATATTAGGAATCATTAAATCAAGACAAGTTTGGATTAAAAATAGTAATAAAAAGGGTTCGAGTTTATATTTATATATAAAAGTAGTTTATTTTCTCAATTTAAATCTAGAATTGAACGAGTTAAAAAAAAAAGACGGGAGAATAATTGATGTGTGTATTGATGTAGATGTAGAGGTTGGCCACCATAACTTTCACCGGTATTCTTGTTGGGCTGAATTTATTGGTCCATTGTTTATTCTCTAGTCATATCAATATGTCAAAATACTATCATGATATCTATGAGGTAAATACTTTTCACGTCTTTAAAATAAATACAAAATTCTTTGTGAAAAACAATATTAAACATCCTATATGGAGTGTTGTATTTGATTTAGGACAACTTAATAGAACAAATTGTTGAGTCATTTGATAAAAACTATGTACTAACTTAGTTACTTAGATATCAATACATCCTACTTTTATTAGTATTTCTCTAATGTGATGTCTTTTAAATTTGAGAAATGCTACACTCACAAAGAGTTTACAAAAAATAATCCACATAATGACTTGGCAATGACTTTGGTCAAATCACATTGCTTCATAATCTTTCATTTTACCTTTTTACCCTCCATGCTTAATTGACAAATCATTTTGTGGATATATAATTTCCGGGAGGGCCCCCATTTTTTAAAGAGACAAACATGTTTGTTTGGATGAAAGCATTTAAATATCCCATGATTATTGCTTAAATCTTCATATAAAATTTCAGCAACTTTCGGATGAACAAATTATATGACGTGCTAATTCAAGTTCTTGTAATGCATGTAACTATTTCATAACTCAAAATTCAAAAAAAAAAATCCACGGCTCAACGTGTCAGGTAAAATTATCTTCTCCAATACTCTTAAGAAAAGCGTAACAAGACGAGCCAAAATCATATAGATTTAATGTGTTTAGGACATGTCAGATAAACACTAAATTTAATGTATATATGAAGGTCGCCGAAATCGCGAATCGATAGTCGGGGGTCGATTTCCTTTAGCTTGTAATTGGTCTATACGAGATTAAACGGTGACTAATCGAACTGTCAATTTTTGCAAGTTTTGTGTATTTCCGGTGAGTTTTGGATATTTTCGGCAACATTTGTTTTCAAAAACAATTTGTAATAGATGTAAACCACTATAAGTGATTGAAACAAGTTTACGATGAGTTTTGAGTATTTCTGACAACATTTGCAGGTTTCCGGCAAGTTTGACCACCATTGATCTTCGTTGACCGTCATTGACTACGATTGACCTATTTATTCGATCAATTTACAGAAATCAACAAGATTGGTGGCCCGGTAGCATATACACAGCGACTAATAGGCCTTCTAAGCTTTATTTTGCAACACTGGTATACATTATGAGATACGTCATTAAAACAAAATGGCAAGTGCATGAGTTTAGAGTTTTCGCGTCAATTTAAACTTTTGAAAATTTCACAAAATATATTTGGTATATTACAAACATTCTTTCGGTCCATTTTAAAATTCATCTGTAATTCTATCGATTGAGAATTTGAGGGCAGATTTGAAGGACATGACATAAAATGAGAAAAATCCCCCTTTTGAGTTTTTGTAAATAGTAGAAGCACGAGGAAGGTTGAAGTCATAGAAGTAGGAATGTACAAGCATAGTAAATACAAACCGTAATGGTATTATAAAACATACATTTTGCATTGTACAGTAGAAGCTACAGTGTTTCTACTGTACAATGGTTTGGGCTGTGCTCCCACTTTGGGCCGGCCCAAAAATTTTTTTTTTTTTAATTTTTGGCATAAAATAGAGGGAAAAAATATTACAAAAGTACCGATTCAACTTTAAAATAATCGACATAATCACAAACGTACAACTTTAAATTGCTTCTACTGTACAATGGTTTGGGCCTGGACTCCCACTTTGGGCCGGCCCAAATTTTTTTTTTTTTTTGGCATAAAATAGGGGGAAATTTTTTTACAAAAGTACCGATTCAACTTTAAAATAATCGACATAGTCACAAACGTACAACTTTAGATTCCATTAAACAGTGTCATTTAAAAAAAAATCCATATAGCAAAAAAAAACAAAGCTTTAAACATGAGGCCCAACACATAAGCCCATATAAAAAAACAAACTATTAAACATGAGACAAAAAAAAATTCGCAAAAAAAAAAA
>BQNB010051374.1:0-29660 GCA_026074375.1 Tanacetum coccineum | reverse complement strand
TTTGGCAGTTTTTGTCTGTTTTTGGTCATTTAAGCTCGTTTTTAGAGGTAAAAGATATGTGTAATTAAGCACTTATCATTTACCTTGGCTAAATAATTGCTCTTGTATTATGACGTTTGAAGGCTAATACCTTTGGGTATTAGCAATTATTATGAACATCTAAATGTTTGGTATTTGTTTATATCGATTTCTTGATTTATCGTTGTATGCTTGTTTATGTTTATCAATTTATAGTTGTTTACGCGCTTTTGTATGCGACCTATCATTCAAATGGATAAGCTAAGTGGACCAAGCGGATCTAGAGTCTGGGATAGCTCTACATATAGTAATTTATACACCTAGAATAATAGTTACTTGTCTTTCTAAGTCTGTGTCTAGGATACGCTTTGGGCTTAACTAGTTAATTGAATATTGCCAATGGTTTATTGATCTTGTTGACTAGCAGGTGACCTAGATAATTCAACAAATAACGTTCTGATTCCATTGGATAGTTGGACAAGTGAACTACTAGTGTATAGATTGCCATTAAGCGGTAAGTGGGTAAAGTCTCTATGAGCTAGGGTTTAACAAGATCACCATTGCTTTAATCCCTAAGATAGATTATAATCAGCAAATAAGGATGCTTTATGCGGATGCTTTAATTGTGACAGAATTAACGTGTCTAGGTTTTAGGATGATGTAACGCCTAAGTCTTAAGAATGATATGCCACCTCGAGAGAAGAAATTATTGCACTAAATCCAACGTTCTAATCGGATTAATAATGGTTAATACAGTTTTCTTATATAAGGTTTGACCGCTCTTTTATCTTTTGTTAATTAGCTTGCGTGGGTAACAGTTTCTTGAATTGATTGTAGTCACCAACCAAACTGTGCCAGTCTCTCAGGCTGAAAACCCCCCTTTTCCATTAGAATTAGGATTTAGACTGACATAGGTTTAACATAGGATTAGAATAGAATTAATATAGATTAGATAACCAAGATATTAATTAAATTGATAGATTTAACCTCGCTCTCAGTGATCGACACCCTACTTACCACGAAACTACTACCGATCGGGTACACTGCCCGTTAAAGTGTTGTTTTTGGTTGAGTCGGCAAAATATAAATTTAAAACTTAAATCATATAAAAAACAACCCTACACTACAACACATCAGCTGCCGGGGAGTGAATTAATTAAACCTTATTCTTATTAGTATTTCTAACCATTAAATAATTTAGTTTAGTGTATTCTAAATATTTAATTCTATTTGTATTTATTTGCATCGTGTGTTTAAATTGTCTGTTTAAATTCTTGCATTTAATTATTTCGAATAGTATTCTATTCTGACAGATCACCTAATACGCCGTATCCACTAGTTGGATACGACGTATCAAACCTTCTACCCAGAACAGCGTATTGAATTCTACAGCCTAAACGGCATTTCTGTTTTTTAAGTAATACATCTTATTTTAAGAACTCAATACGGCGTACTGACATTCAACATACCTATACGGCGTATTTAAACTAATTGAATACGGCGTATCTGTCAACTGACACAGTAGCAGACCAAAAATCCATTTGTTTTGATCCTATATTTGATTTCTCTCATCAGGACATATCCTACTGATTTATTGTCATTTGTTTCAGGTAGTGTATGACAAGAAGTTCTACAAAGGAGCTACTCTCACCTTTTGAAAACCTGGAACAAAAATTTTGCTCAAAGATGAGACTTTTTGATACACCAAGTCTCGTAGAATCAAATTCACCAGAGTTGAATCATAATTTTGACATCGAGGAACAATTAGAGGAAGAAGTAAGAGAAACAATGATGGAAACAATAGAGCAGTATATGAGCAAAACCCGAGAGAATTACGGGTCGGGCGTCACTAGGATCACAATCAACCAAGACACCCCCTTTGAATTGAAGGGGCAATTTCTCAAAGAACTTTATGACAATACTTTCAGTGGCTCGAAATGCGAAGATGCAAACGAGCACATCGAGAAGGTTCTAGAGATTGTTGACTTATTTTACATCCCAAAAGTAACTCAAGATCAAATCATGCTTCGAGCCTTCCCTGTATCTCTCACCGAAGCCGCAAGTAGATGGCTAAGGAACCAGCCATCAGGATCGATTACAACCTGGGAAATTCTTAAAACTAAATTTCTAAACAAATATTGTCCACCTGCCCATACCGCAAAGAAAATGAAGGAAATTAACAACTTCTAGCAGGAAACCGATGAAATCCTTTTTCGTGCATGATAAAGATTTAAAGAACTGCTAATGAAGTGTCCTTAACATTACTTAACCGACATGCAGGAAGTCATCTTGTTTTATAATGGGCTCGATGTTCCAACTCGATAAATTCTGGACTCAAAGGGTGCCATACCTTCTAAAACTGTCACTGATGCTAAAATAGCCATCCAAGAAATGGCTTAATACTCTCAGAAATGGCACAATAGAACATCTTCAAGAACCAAAAGTACTAAAACTTCTAATGGGCTTACTGCTATCCAAGCCCAACTCAACAATCTCGGACAAGAAATAAAGAAAGTAAATGAGAAAGTGTACGCTGCTCAGGTCGGATGCGAACTGTGCAAGGGACCTCACTATACAAAAGATTACCCACAAAAGGAAGAAGGAAAAACTTTAGAGGAAGCTTACTATACATAGTTTGGTGCACCCTATCAACCTGGAGGACAATAGAGTAGCAGGGCTAGGATTCTTCCAACGAAATAATAGAAACTCTTTGTATCCTGATCGAAGACCAAGCCTGTAAGAATCGCTGTAAAATTCATGGCAGAATTAGCTAAAAGGCATGAAGAAAACTCAAACATAATCAAAGAGATCCGAGCTTCTATCGATGCAGCAATAAGAAACCAAGGAGCTTCGATTAAGACCTTAGAAATACAAATCGGACAAATGAGAAAGGTCTTGTAAGAAAGAGGGTTTGGAAGCCTACCCAGCTCTACGAAGACAAATCCTTGAGACCAAGTCGATCTCAACTGCTAAAGCTGATTTTTCTAGGATACGCCGTATTGGATGTGGTCAATACGCCATATCAGGCACGCAGCACAGGAGCATTTTGTCTGAAACAGTCCCTTTCCTAGGACGACTGTAGAACTTTGGCTGTGATGATTGAAAAGAGACACAAGATGTAAAGATTCTAGATGCTTATGATCACACCTTGCCTCAAAAAGAAAAAGACCCAGAGAGCTTTACTTTACCTTGTTTTATTCATAATATCTATTTTGATAAAGCTCTTGTTGACCTAGGAGCAAGTGTGAGCGTTATGTTATTCTCTACCTACACCAACCTTGGTCTAGGAATTTTATCTCACACTAGGTTGACCATCGAACTAGTTGACCAAACCATAAAATAACCAAGGGGTATTGCTGAAAATGTGCTAGTAAGGATAGGCAAATTTATTTTCCCTATAGAATTTATCATCTTGGACATACCCGAGGATGACGATGTCCCTTTAATCCTCGGACGACCATTCTTGTCAACTGCCCATTCCAAGATTGATGTCTTTAAAAGGAAAATTACCTTAAGGGTCGAGGAAGAAAAACTTGTTTTTAAAAGTATTAAGCCCGCCACTAGCATAATAAAAAGGGTCTTTGTGATAAAAAAAAGTATTGATTCAAAAACAGAGCTTATAGGAGAGGGTGATGAACCATTCGACCCAACTTATGGTAATTACATAGAATTAAATGATTTGGACACACCTTTACAACCTAAAATGAATCGAGATGTTTTTGAGCCAACTTTTGTTAAAAACAACTCTTATAAAATGAAATTTTCTTGTATAATCGGGTATAAGTATGTTAACGCTAACCTCCTCCCTTCCTTTCCCATTAACTTAATGTCCAAAAGCTTTTATTATTCCATTATTAAGGATAAGGATGAAAGGAAGAGTCATGCTGGAACTTTAATCGATATACCTGTTTTCGTCAAAAAAATTTCTATTATTTTAGGTTTTACCATCATTGACGATGATGATATGACAAAATACGTTGTGCTCGGCATGAAATTTTGCAAGAAGTACACATCATGCCAAATGATTATGAGGAAGTTTGTACACGAGGATAAGTGTGTGCAAATTAAAGATAAATAAAAGAGGAAAAAGGTTGAACTTAAAGACCAGTTGAAACAAAAGTGCTTCCTGGGAGGAAACCTGATCATTTTAATTGTTTGTCGCATTTTTTTAATTGTTTGTTGCACGAGTCTGTCTTCCCATACAGTCTATACGGCGTATCGAACCTCTCTGTATTCTACTCACTAATCATGACTACTAAACTAGCATTAACCAAATTAACAATCATAAACATATTTTTCTAAACTAATTATTAAACTAAAATTACTACGGATTGAAAATGGTAAGAAAGTAGAACCCGTTTGATGAAATCGAGACTAACAAAAACCACCTCGAGCTATAAGCTAATACTAACAACACAGTTTACTTCTTTATTAGATTTTATTTAACTAATTAGTTAATAAAGTTGTAAGCTTTATTTACTAAATAGCTTTATAAAAACTATAAAAGCTTTAAACTTTAGAAATTAAGCTAGCTTATAAGATCCTTAAGCTCCACGCCTTAGATGTAGGAATGGTTCCATCAAAATTAAAACACAATCAAGGTTAATATGAACAATATATCTATTATAAGCTATAGATGAAAGTAAAACTATAAGTTTTTAATAGAGAAAACTAGATCGAAAATGAAAACAATAGATCTATTATTAATAAATCTAAATCCACCCAAAACTAAGATGTTCTCTTTGAAAAGTGAACAAGGATTATGTATATTTAAGGACTAGATCTAAAATAATAAACCAAAAAGCTAATTAAAAAAATTAAAAACTATAAGCTTTTAATATAGAAAACTAGAACGAAAATAAAAACAATAGATCTATTATTTATAAATCTAAATCCACCCAAAACTAAGATGTTCTCTTCGAAAAGTGAACGAAGATTAGGCATATTTAAGGACTAGATCTAAAATAATAGACCAACAAGCTAATTGAACAAGCTAAAAGCTATATAAACTTCTCGAAAATAAGCTATATAAAGCTTATTCGAGAGCTTAAAACAGAAAATATTTGAAATAAGCTAAATCGAATAAGCTATGGTTAAGCTATCCGAATAAAAGCTAATCTCAATAATCCAAAAATAAGCTATAGAAGAGCTTATTCGAATATATAAGCTACGAATGAAAACATAAAAGAAAAAAAAAACTAATTTAAACCTCTCTTATAAAAGTCTAAAAGCTATTTTATAGTAGATAAGCTCTTAATAAGCTCATACAAGCTTATAAGTGCTTATTTATTTGTAAAAGAGCTTTAGAAATTTATAAGCTCAAGTCACACCACAAAAAACTCTTCATCTTCATCTTTATTAATAATAATAAGTTAAGTACAATAAGCTAAAATAATATGCTATGAAAGCTTTTACAAAAAACTAGACTAATACAAATAAGCTAATCTAAATATATGTGTGTGAAAATGTAATGAAAGAAAGTATATCAAAATGAGTGCAAATGAGGAGAATATAAAGCCCAAAGTTTGGAGGGGCATTTTCATCATTTCGGAAGACCTCCAAATTGCCAGCACTATTAAATCATTTTTAGCCAATCAATTGGCCACGTCAGAACCCATTGGCCAATAATATTCCATCAACGATGAGCAATTAATGCTTCTAGAACCCTCGGATCGCGCGCCTGCCACTTCTGCACTTTCTCGTCACCGTGTACACGTGTCACGCTCCTATTGGGCCACCGACGCTGGGGCCACCCCACCGAACTGCAACCTCTACAGTCATTAGCCGCTAACTGTATTTAATTACACATCAAGAGGCCGCTACTAGTGGCAAGCTATCATTGGAAGCCCCACGAGTCAAAAAGTTGACCCCACTTGACACTATCGACCCCGTGAGGTCAGCAAGTCAACGGGTCGTTCAACGGACTAATCATGGCCGGGTCGCTATTAGCCGACCTAGACATTAATGGTCCTTGTCGAGTTGAAAGTGGCCTTGGTTCCGGGGGTCTGGTGCACGTTTCACCATTCAAGTGGGTCCACGAGGCATCCGACGTGACAGTGGGAAAATTTCAAAACCAGCCAAAGCTGGTCTCGAACCCGCGACCTCCAGGGTGAACGACACAAGGGTTGCCCCTTTTTTAGCTGCGCTGGAGTGTCCTTCAATTATACATATGCAAAGTATTTTCTTTAAGAGGTAATGACATAGGTCCAAATTTATTAAAAGAAGGTCAAATACAAATTTGACCGGTCCATATAAGAATATTTGGACCGGTTCAAAAGGTGAGGAGTGTACCGACGGATTTGTAATTTCGTGCTATTTTCAATGGAGTATTCGGAGAATTTTTCCGACTTCATTTGAATCTCGATAAACGTGAAAATGTCGTCGAAACTCATCCGAAATTCACCGTTTTTGCTTTGTTTTCAAACCCCTGTACCTGTAAGACATAATAACAAATACCAAACATATTTGTAATGTAATTTCTCATATTTTATGGTTATTAGTCCATTTTAGTGGTGTTTTCCGGTATAAAAATAATGTGTGTTTTTGCACACATTAGGGAGCCAAATAGGAAAAATTAAAATTAAATATATTATATCCCTCCATGTTTGTCCTGCAATCTAGCCACATTTTTAACTGATATTTTATAAAAAAAATATATAGCTTTCAAAATTAAAATATATACTACTTAGTAAGGCAAATCCTACTCGGATTGACATCATAACTAGCACAAAATTGGTCCACTAAATTATGAGGTATATTCTAGCCTTTGATGCATACCTTTTGCATATTTTCTATGAGAGTGCCGGTAATTTAGTAGATCTAGAATTTGTGCTTGATTATCATTTACTAACCGCAGTGAGGTTAATTTACAGACATTTTCGTATGATAAGAAGTAAAATAATCCCCATATTATCTCGCTATCTGCAACACTTGCTTTTAGTGCTAAATATCTCCCAAGTATGAAGAATGCTCAATGTGCTCAAATGTTTAAGTTCTATGCCAGCCTTAGTTATCATAAAGAATTATTTGGTACTAAAAAAATCACAAAAATCAAAGAAAAAAGTTAAGTTAAAGTTATTATAAGGCTTTGATTTGGCACATGATATTATTATACTCCCCATAATTACCCGCATCATATTTCACGTTTTGCCTCTTTGAGATTTTGTCTAGGTGCTCATGCCGCAACGATAATGTTTATGTGTCTTGTACAAGCATATGGTAACTATCTAATTTATGCTTGTGCAAAATTAAGTGAACTCACAAATATAAACCCTATATGAGTGACTTGTGTGAATATAAACAAATACATCCCTTGTGTGAGGTGCTTTGTTATATGTCTATGCCTGAAACGTTTATTAATCCAGATAAACACTTGTTAAAGTAAAAATATAATATTTCTCCAAGTCATGATAAATGATTCATGTTTTCTCGCTTTGATTGCTTGAGGGTAAGCAAAAGCTAAGTGTGGAGGGATTTGATAACGCCTTAATTATACATGTTTTAGGCGGCGTTATTGTATATATTTTCATCATTTCTCGTAAACTTTTGATACCTAATAGCATGAAATATGTGCAGGTTCACTTGAAGACAATCCATGCTCAAATATGCTTAAAATGCAAGTGTTTATGCCTTTTGGAAGCAAAGTTAGAAGAAAATAAAGAATACTCTCCAAGTTAGCAAGGAAGTGCGCCGCACTTTTATATAAGTGTGCCGTACTTGTCAACAAAATAAATGAAAGCAGTTAATTCCACAAGTGCGCCGGTTTTCTCCATATGTGCGCCGTACTTTATCCCAGCATTAATGATTCTTTAACCGGCATAGGCTAAGTACGTCGCACTTTTATATAAGTGCGCCGCACTTATGGCCTCTTCCAGCCTATAAATAGAGATGAATTTTCAAGCCATTAGGATACAGTCCATATCATCACACAACAAAGAATTCTCTCTCAATCTTCATCATTTCCTGTGTTTTATACACGAAGTTCCGGCGAAGACGAAGATGGTTTAATAAGCATTAGTATAATACGGGTTTTTGAATAAGATTCAATACTTGTAAACGGGTTGTGTTTTGATCCATTTCATATCCGAATCTTGTATGTTTCTTGTTTCCCTATTGTACTTTGTTATTATGAACTACATAGCCATGAGAGGTTAAACCTCTTATGACTACTCAGTGATGTTAATATAATAAAGAAGTATTTGGTACCATTGTGATCTTGTTAATCTTAAGCTTATATTGAAATCCTGTCGTGTCTGAATCTTGTCAACTTTGTTCATCAACTTTGATTGTATACTCATAACGGTATAGGTCGAAAGACCCGTTGTGAACTATATAGTTTTAAAGATTTGTCTATGATCTTTATCGTTTGGTTGGAGAAATCTGCTTATGTTAATTGATAAACAAAATAGATTTGATATAATAGTAACTTGGTTATTTGCGTGACACACTTAATTAAGTTAATTAATATAAGTCTTAAGTTAAAAACAATTAATTTTTGAAAACATTTTTTGACGAGGAAACCTTTTTATAAGTTAAACAACTCAATTTGAAGATCACAGTTATACCATTACTGCTGGATTATATGAAACTATTCGAGTAGTCATATTCATTTATCATTGAAACTCCCCATTATCAGTTATTAGTTATTCATCTTGAAAAAGTTGTTATAAATTGTTTTAATTATTGTGATTACACGAACATAACAAATCCCTGTAGACAACCTAGTCTTATCCTAAATCTATACTACATACGGGGGTTATACTTTTCCCGTGTGTTTCTTTATATTAACCGGTAATTCTAGTCTTATAAATTTAAAGCTTTTGAAACACATCAAAAATCTCAAGTATAGATCCTTCCATGTACTAGTATAAATATGTCAGGAATGAAAGCATAATTAATTAAACAAAGTTCAAGCAATCTAATACATTGTCTCTAGCTTCTTGCGAGAGCTTTGTTTCTAATATAATTTGCTGTTAAAAAAAAGTGTTCATCTCTTCCTAAATTTCCCTTATAACCTCTTCATCAAGTATAAGCCTAAAAGGGCATAGTGTTTCCAACGGTTTTGGCATGTGTGATGACTATTTCCTTTTCATTTAATATTAATGGGTTGTAGGACACGCAATTCCCACGAGAGGTCTCTGTCAAGGGGATCTAGTTTCACTTCATTTATTTATCATGTGTGCAGAAGTGTTGTCAGCAATGGTAAGGAGTGTAGTTTTAACACAACATATTCTCGGAGTTGAAGTTTGTAGCGGTACACCCCCTTGTTTTATTTAGAAGATAGTATTTTCTTTACAAAGGCCTCTGTAGAGGAATGCGCATGTGTCATATATTAGGAAAGTGTTGTAGATGTTCAGGCCATATTGTAAACTTTGGAAAGTCAGAAATCATTTTTAGTCTGAATTAAGAGTAGAGGACGTGAAATGATATCATAAGTAAACTCGATGTTCGTGAAGCACTGCAAAAAACCCACATACATGGGGTTGCCTTCTATCATTGGACGAAAGAAGAAATGTGTGTTTTAAGCTATTATAAACAAGGTACGAAAACTGCGAGTTGTTAAGAAACAAATTTGTCAATAGGAGACAAAGAGATGATGCTAAAATCAATGGCTCGAGGAATTATAATGTATGTAATGAATATATTAATGTTATTAGAGAAAAGCATAAACGAACCCATAAAGCCTTTGACTACTATTTGTAGAAAATGGAAACAAGGATAACCCGATAAGATGGACCTCTTGGGAATCTATGTGTATCTCTAAATAATCACGAGGCAACATGGGGTTTCGACACATGAGAGCATTTAATAAGGCTCTTCTCGAAAAGAAATGTTGGAGACTAATTACAATGAAAGATTCACTTCCGACAAGAATCCTCAAAGCCATAAGTTATCCTATAAATCATTTCCTATATGCAAGGATTGGATATCAACTGAGTCTTGTCTAAATAAGTCAATGTTGAACATGAGACATCATTTGTAGATGGCAAAAATAGGCAATGGTATAAAATTCAAAATACGAGAAGGCTATTGGCGGTGGATTTAGATCACTGGATTACCGCCCTAAAAAATGTAAGTATAATGTCATTAATGGCTTTTTGGATGGTTGTACAAGTGCATTGAATCATACTATATTGTTATAAATATTTCCCCAACATATCGCAACAAATATATCCTTTACACGTATTAACAAACGGGTACTACTATTGGTACCCGGCCCACAAAAAGTACGAATGTTTCGTACTTTCTGGTCTTTTTGTCCCCTCTTTTTTTTTAAACAGCAGCTTTATTAAACGACTAGCAAGGAGCTAGAATTAGACAATTACAAGATACGGGTTTTTGAGCCAATCGATCCATTTGAACGAGGCTTTGCATCTAAACTTACACCAATAATAAGAATTAGAAACAATGTTATCAAAAATATATTTTTGACAATGCAATGCAGTTTTTTATCAGTTTCTGTTCCGTAATTTTTGACAGTTTTATACTCCCTCCGTCCCTAAATAAGTGTCCACCATTCACTTTTGAAGTCATTCTTTTGCAACTTTGACCTTAATTATTTCTTTTTGTGTTATATAATACTTGATGCAAAATATATGAATAGATTTGGCTTTAAATGAATTTTCATTGAATAGTTGTCCATAGTATTATATAACAAAAAAAATAAAATGTTTCGTACTTTTTGGTCTTTTTGTCCCCTCTTTTACAGTGTAACGCAGTTTTTATCAGTTTCTGTTCCGTAATTTTTGACAGTTTTATAATTTTGACCTGTTAAACTTTATAATTTTTGTTCCGCATTCTGCGTTTCACTGTTTTATAATATAAACAAAATTATAAAAATAAAAATAAATAAATAAATAAAAAAACCGAAAAAACCAAGGGGGGTATAAACGGCTTTTCAGGGGGGTACAAATAACATGAGCCTAACAAACTTGAACATGACTCTTTTCACTCAAATGCTTCCTCAATTATTAGTGTTCACGTGTAAATGTTGAAAGAAATAGTCTCATTGCCTGGTATATATGTTGAAGGACTGATGACATCAAATAACATCACTTTTATAGCATCATTTATCCCATGTAATTAACTCATTTTGTGTAATTATTCTAAAGAATTGTTACTTAATCGTTTGTATTTGAAAATTGCAGTAATTATAGAGTACTTGATGAAGATTAGCTAAAAGACACGCAATTTGGAGCTTAAACGAAGAAATATGAAAAAACTGACTCCGACATCCTATACGCCGTATCCATTAAGGAAGATACGGTGTATCTGTGCCTGCACTTCACAAAAGACCACGAATGAACAAGATCTAATACGCCGTATCTAGAAGTAGTCCATACGTCGTATTCAATATAAAGAAATAAAATATTCTGAAAGATATCGAATGTGGTCCCTACTCCAAGAAACCCCTGATACGCCGTATCCAAGACACTCGATACGCCGTATCGACCAAAGTTCAGACTCTATAAATAGAAGACCTAAAAATAGGTTTTCAGTGTGCTTGATCATATTTTCGATACCTTAACTATAAAAGTCGATTTCCAGAAGATAAGAAGAGTCGAAGAGGTCAAGCAAAGCTATTAATTCCATAGGAAACACCTTGTAATCTCCTAACTCCCAGTAAATCGTTCGATTTTTGGTATCATTCGTTTAACTCGGTCTTGGTTGGATTATTACTCTTGTATTGATTATGATGTTTGAGGGCTAATACCCTTGGGTATTAGCCATTATTATGAAGATTTGAATGTTTGGTTTTGTTTATATCGATTGCTTAATTTATCGTTGAATGCTTGTTTATGTTTATCAATTTATACTTGTTTACGTGCTTTTGTGTGCGACCTCTCATTCAACTAGATCTAGTGATACTGACCATGTTAGCTATATGCCGGGATGGCTCTCCATATAGTGATTTATACATCTAGCCAATAAGATCACAAATAACGACCTATCTTTGCCTTTAGATTAGTGAGCTTAGTTGGACCGGCAGGTGACCCTTGGGATCAACGAGTACATTCTTAATTAATTGTTAAAGACTTGGTTAGTGGACTACTAGTGTATAAATTGCCATTAAGCAGTAAGTGGGTAAAGTCTTTATGAGCTAGGGTTTAACAAGATCACAATTGCTTTAATCCCTAAGATAAGAATTATAATCAACAAATAAGGAAGCTTTTATGCGGATGCGTTTAATAGACATAATTCTATTCTACGAGTCTATTTTAAGGAAGAAGTACCACCATTGCACCCATTGCCTAATCTTAAGAATGATAATACGCCTTAAGATAAAGTAATCCATTGCACTTAATAAACAAACCAACGGTCTAATTGGATTAATCAGGCTAATACACTTTCTTAAATTAGGCTAAACCACACTTCATCATATTGTTAATTTGCTTTTATGTTGTTATTGTGTCTTAAATTGATCTAAGTCGTTCACCAAACCCGTGTCAGTCTCTCAGGCTGAAACCCCCTTATCCATTAGAATTAGGATAAACGTAGTTTTAGCATAAGTTTATAACATATAATAGATCTAGACTTAGTTTAAATTAACTAGTTTAGTAAACCAAAATATAATAAATTGAAATATGTTTCTTGTCTTTAGAGATCGACATCCTACTTACTACAAACTCTCAACTGACCGGTGTAACACTGCCCTTTAAAGTGTTGTTTTTGGTGAAGTCGGTAAAATATAAATTTAAAACTTGAAACATAAATTACAACCTCACAACGACACATCAAGGACTAATGTTGCCTTTTATGTTTCTTGTTTTCTTTAGTGTTTCAGGTTTGGCAGTATTTGATGGTTGCTGCAAAGTTAGAGGACCATTCTTGCCATTTGCTGATTCTTATGTGTTGGGTCAAGGCCTATAAAAGGTCCTTTGACCCAGCCATATTTGATAACTCTGCTCTCTCTCTATTCAATCTTTCGTCTCTCTCTATCTCTCAAAAGTGTAACCCTAATTTCTGATATCAAGAGCTTCTTGATCTTATTTTTTTTTGTTATGATCATTGTAATAGATTTATTATAACTTAGATAATAGATCCACACCTATGTAGCAGTGGTGGATTTTAGTTGTTTGATTGTTGATTCTGATTGAGATAAGATACTTGTTTTGTTATTCAAATTAAGATTTGGGTTAATAATATTGATCAGATTAATATTTTCTACATGGTATCAGAGTCAGGTTGCTCTGAAATCATTTTCTAAAAAATTAGGGTTTCATAATTTTGGGGGTTTTTTGAAATTAATCAGTTCTTTGTTCAATCAAATTGATTGTGTTGTTAGATCTGTGATTTAATTTTATAGATCTATAAGTTTTTATAAAATACCTTTTTTGAAAAATTAAGGTTTTGATAAAATTTAGGGTTTTTTTATTCTGGTGGTTATTGGTGATTAAGATCAGTTAATCATCAATTATTAAGAGAGTTTGGTTGATCTTTGGAAGTTCTGGGCTATTATCCTTAATTTTGAGAGATTGGGGTTTGTGGTTCTTGGTTTCTGGTTGGCTTGTTGCTGTGAATCTGCTATCACTTTTGACTAAGTGAATCAAAAGAGTAGTCGGTTTGGTTTGGTTTGTTTTTCGCTGCTTATTCTTGGAAGCTTTGTAACACCTCTTTCCTCTTTTTTTAATTAAGTGTTCTTTATTTCTTGCAATTAGACTGTTGGGGGATAGGTAGAGGCTCTATTGAGAAGTTTGGTTGGTATTGAGGAGTTATTTGTTTATCTTTGTTTGTTGTGTCTGTCTGCCCTTGATCTGCCACCTTGAGTGGTGTGAAAGCCTAGGAACTTTTTTCTTCCTTTATCTCGATTATTTGATTTTATTTGTTGCTTAATCATGTTTATTCATAATTCTGTTCATAATACTGATAATGGTGATGATTATGTTGAGGATCTAGTCACTTTGATAAGTAGACTGGATATAAGTGACCCTTTGCATTTACACTCTAATGATTCTACTGCTCTTACTGTTGTTTCTATAAAACTAAAAGGGACTGAAAATTATCAAGTATGGTTTTATGCTATGCTTTTGGCTTTAGAAGGTAAAAATAAAACTGGTTTTATTGATGGATCTTGTAAAAGGTCTAATATTGATGAGGTTTTTGGTAGGCAATGGGATAGAGTTAATGTTGTTGTTTTGGGATGGATTTTAAACTCTGTTTCTGAGGAACTTTTCTTGGGTCAAATTTTGTCCAAAAGAGCTAAACATGTTTGGGAAGAGTTAAAAGAAACTTATGATAAATTAGATGGGTTCATTATGTTTAATTTGCATCATAAAATTCATACTCTAAAACAAAATGGTTCATCTATTGATGATTATTATTATAAGTTGAATGTTTTATGGAAACAATTTGATGCTATGGTTGAATTGCCTAAGTGTGTTTGTAATGCTTCTAATAGTTTTGAGAAGCATAATCAGTTAATTAAACTAATGCAGTTCTTAATGGGTCTTGATGATTCTTACATGCAAATTAGAAGTTCTATTCTCTCTAGAGAAGTGTTGCCTGATGTTATAAGTGCTTATGCTACCATCTCTAGTGAGGAATCTCACGGAGTTGCTTCTGGTAGTATTACTGGTTCCTCTCAAAGGAATCAGCCTTTTGCATTTGTGTCTAATGTGCCTAACAGAAATAATTTTCAGAGGAGTAATCAGAACTTTAATAATGGTTCAAGACCTAATAATTTGAACAATAATAGACAAGGTGGGGGATCTGCATTAGTTTGTGAGAACTGTGGCTTTAATGGTCATACTATTGACAGATGTTTTAAAATCATTGGTTATCCTGCTAATTTTGGAAAAAAGAAATTTGGACAGGTTTTTAAGGGAAAAAATGTTTCTAATAATAATTATGTTGGGACTAGTTCATCTTATGGGTTTACAGATGAACAAATGGCTACTCTTATCTTTCTCATCAAAGATAACAAAGTTGGAAAGAATGTGCAGGCCAATATGGTAAGTGCTTACATAGTAACAGTAAAGTTTTTAATGAAAACTTTAATAAGTTTTTTTGCTCAAATACTTATATTTAATCAAAAGTAATTGTTAATGGAAAAATTGTTGATTCTGGGGCAAATCAGCATATGACTAATAGTGATAAGGAATTAGATAATGTTTATGATATATCTCATCGTAAAATAAAAGTTGCACATCCCAATGGGATTGAAGCTTTTATTTCTAAGATTGGAAATCTCAAGTTACTAATGGTCTTGTCCTGTTTGATGTGCTTGTGATTCCAGAATATTGTGTCACTCTAATATTTGCTCATAAACTTGCTAAAGATAATAAGATTTTTATGGTTTTGATGAGAGTAAATATTATTTTTTGAATCGGGATTTGAATTTGAAAAAAGTTCTGGGGATTGGTAATCAGTATGGTGGATTATACTATTTTAATGATGAAGGTATTGATACCAATATGTGTAATTCTGCCCATGTTATTTGTTTGACCCAGCATGACTGGCACTGCAAGCTTGGTCACCCTACAGATCCAGTGTTAAATGTTTTAAAAGATAATATTGGAATTGAAAATAAAAGTCAAACTGAGTTTTGTGAAATTTATCAAAGAGCTAAGCAAACTAAAGAACCTTTTCCTCTAAGTGATCATAGTTCTTCTAAACTTGGTAATCTTATTCATTTATATTTATGGGGGGCATATAAGGTGACTAGTTCTGAGGGGTTTAGGTATTTTTTTACTGTTGTTGATGATTACACAAGAGCTGTTTGGGTGTATCTTATTAAGTCTAAGGATGAGGTTGCTTTCAATATCTCTAACTTTTATAATCTGATTGAAAATCAGTTTAAAAAAGGGTTAAAGTTTTCAAAAGTGACAATGGTACAAAATTTGTTAATCAAACAGTATGTTGAAGGACTAATGTTGCCTTTTATGTTTCTTGTTTTTTAGTGTTTTAGGTTTGGCAGTATTTGATGGTTGCTGCAAAGTTAGAGGACCATTCTTGCCATTTGCTGATTCCTATATGCTGGGTCAAGGCCTATAAAAGGTCCTTTGACCCAGCCATATTTGATAACTTTGCTCTCTCTCTCTCTCACTATTCAATCTTTCGTCTCTCTCTCTCAAAAGTGTAACCCTAGTTTTTGATATCGAGAGCTTCTTGATCTTGTTTTTTTCTAATCTGATCATTGTAATAGAACTATTATCATTTAGATAATAGATCCACACCTGTGTAGCAGTGGTGGATTTTAGTTGTTTGATTGTTGATTCTGATTGAGATTGGATACTTGTTGTTTTGTTATTCAAATTGAGATTTGGGTTAATAATATTGATCAGATTAATATTTTCTACAATAAATCATTATATTGGATTCAACTAAAACAATAGAATGCTTTCAAGAGTCGTTATTAATGCATGAAATGAAATCATTACACTCTATATGGTTGGCAAATATTCCTAGTAAGGTCAAGATTTTTGCATTGTGAGTGTGCATAAATCTATTACCTACTATATCTAATATGGCGGCTAAAGGCTTGGCAACATGATTTCTCAGTTATGCTCATTGTAAAAGACACAAAACATGCACTTTTTCTTTACAATTGAGCTCCTGATGTATGGTTCAATATGAGATTGATTAATCTTACAACTCACATTGCACAAGTATCGATTGAAGAGATGCTAACTACGGCTAAGTATATCGGAAAAGGAACTTTAGAGCTCATATTGATGGTCATGTGTCGAATATGGTTTGTAAGAAACTCCAAAGCTCATATGGGAGAAGAGATTGAGCTGGATAAAATAAAAGAGTCGACACATATGATATAAGAAGACTTTTCTCGAGCAAATGCAGATTCGGAAGCACATTCGGTTACGCCTGATGTTCCATCCGAGTTACTTTGGTATCCTCCATCTAATGGAGTGATGAAAACTAATGCCGGTGGTGGGATATCAAGTAGAAGTATTGTTGCGGGAATTGGTTTTGTCATGAGGTGCTGCAACATGTTAGTTCTAGTGGTGGGATATAGACGGGTAGCTTACGCGACATGGGTTACCGAAGTCGAAAGAAAGACTATTCTTTAGGCTGATTTCATGTTATGAAAAACTAACAACCAAACCACCGTCAAATGGTCTAGTGGTAAGGTTCTTGACTCTCAAATAAGAGGTCAATGGTTCAAACATCGCTAGGTGTGTACATTTGGAGGTGGTCACGGAGGTTCACCTGCGCCGACTTTAGGCTATAAAGAAAATAGTTGCTACGAAGTTGGGTCGAAAAACAGGTAAAAAACCAAATTGGACTAACAACATCAAACTAACCAAAAGACCCGAGCCATTAATCATCATCAACCCATCATCGATCATCCCAACACGATTATTTTCAAAATGACAGAAACTAAGAATGTAACACCCCCATTTTTACAATATAGCAGCGGAAGATAATCTGGGGTATTACTTCATGGATACAACAATCATAATCTAGCAAACATCACTAAATTAATCATCTCCAAACAATGGAATCAATGAATTTGATATGTAATCACACAATTAATCCTATTTCAAAAATACCCACAAAAAATCCCCAATTTTTAACCCATAATAAAAACAGGCTCACACTTCTTAATTCCAAGAAATCAAATTTTCAAGGTACCCTTTATTCTTTTTTATATAAAGATTTGATTTTTAGTATTGGGTTGTTGAATTAAGTATTCTAAAGTTTTGATTTTTATGCTATATTAGTATGATTTGAGTGTTATGATATTTCTGTTAGCTTATTTCAAGAGATGATTGTGTGATTATTGGCTTGAAATACTGTTTAAGGGGGGTGTTTGGGATTGCTTATTTTCTGAAAGATGTTTTTTCCTTATTTTTAGCTGCTTATTATAGTTTAGAATAAGTTAATAGGCAGATTTGTGCAAAACATTTCAAACTGCTTATCTTCTTAAAAATAAGCAATCCAAAACACCATCTAAGGTGTTTGTTTAAGCTTATATCTTCGCTTGTTTTTCATAAACTCAATTTTTCCGGCTTATATTGAGATTTATGGGCTATATATAAGCTTATTATGGTCTATTAAGGTTATATGAGCCCATAGGTCTCCGAATAAGCTGAAAATTTTGAGCTTGTGAAAAATAAGCCGAAACCACATAAGTGCATAACCCACAAATAAGCTTAAACAAACACCCAGGCTATTTCAGTGTCGTTAGCCAAATAAGCGGTCGGTTTAACACTTCAAGCACATAAGCACTTACATATAAATTCTTAAAGATCCTTCAAATAAGCTGTTTTGGACTTCTTAAGTGCTTATTTTAGTGTAGAATAAGCAAATAAGCAGTCTTTTGGCCAAACACTAGAAGCACTTACAACTTGTAAGAAAGTGGTGGCCAGTACATGTTGAATGTGACTCGTCGTATAGTCAATTTCTGGGGTTTAAGCTCAGTTAAAGTGATTCCGATTATTTAGGGGGTGAAATAATTAGTATAAGTAGCTGCAACGAAACTGATTGTGATAATCTAGTTGTTAATTTACATATAAGTCCTTACGAGTTGCGTCACTTCAGATTTTCAGGGTTACGCAAAACCTGCTCGTCTTTTGCCTGCCTACGAAGTGAAACCAACGACAGACTCGTCATTAGAAAAGCTTGTCACATCTTTCAAAGAAGACAGACTTGAATGCTTATACAAACTCACAATTCAAACGAGTAATTACTATGGATCAGGTCTTACAGACTCGAACTCTGGTATATTGCTGTGTTTGGTAGACTTAAATGGCGACTCAATCTTACAAAGGATATCAGCAACTTCAAACGACAAAGATAACGCCTCCAATGTGCTCCATTTTCAAAGGGGGTCGGTTAATCATTTCACATTTGAAGGACCCACTATCGGAAAGCTTGAAGCTCTTTGGATTGGTCTTGAATCAGGTTAGATAATTATTAAAGTATGATATAATAGCGTGAATAACAATTTTAAGGGTTATACCGTTATAACATAAAAAGGTAAGACAACTTCGGTTTGACTCTTTTAGCAAGTTTTAAGTAACTAGCGTTTGTTACAATTCTATAGCATAAGTCCTTTTTTGAAATCTTAACTGCATAAACATTTGAACGGATATAGAAGTTAATGCATTGTGTTCAATCCTGTATTTCAGGTCAGTGGAGGCCAGCAGGCGTCACCGTTATTTGTTGGTCACGGTCTCCATCAAATGAAAGCCAAAATCATGAATACAATATTTTTCAGTACGATTTCATGGCAGACGACATTCTACTAGGCGACGGTAATGATATTTCCATGGTAGAACTTAGACCAAACATAATTACTAAACTTTCCAAAGACAACTTAACCTTAAATCAACCCCCGCCATCTTCACTTTGGAGTGCAACAAATTTTATATCAAACGAAGAAAGCATGAAAGAATATGCGGATTTAAAGTTCTCATTACTTCTTTACGATGCATTACTTGTCGTCACCGGATCAACAATTGCATCTTTTACCGCTGGTGAAAACGCTGCATTTGCTTTCTTGACGGGTGGAATCGGTGGTTTTCTTTATCTTCTACTGTTGCAGAGATCGGTTGATGAACTTCCATCACCGGTTCTTGACCGGACCGGTGGTCTGGACCAAATGTTTGACCGGTTTAAAGGTCAGGTGGCAGTTTTGGTTTTGGCACTTGCGTTTGCTGTTATAGTGGTTAGAATTGGTTCTGGCGATGAATCGTTGGTTTTAACACCTAAAGATCTTGTTCTTGGAATGATGGGGTTTCTGTCTTCCAAAGTTGCTGTCGTATTGGCTGCTTTTAAACCGTTACCAATGGGCACGAAAGAGAGTCGATAAGAGGGTGCGACTGTATAAATAGTTAGAAATGTGTATATATATAGTTAGAAACGTGTATATATACGAAACTGATGTATAAATTACATGTTACCAAAACAATAGGAGTTGTGAATTGTGATACATCGATAATCATGTGTAATGATAGTTGCAAGCAAACGTATATACAAGTTTCATGTACCTCTGTGGCTTGTCGTTTTTGTTTTGTTTTTGCGTCCGAACCTCATTATCTGCAATTACATGAAAACTAAACAAAACCACCATTAAATCATATCCAATGAATAGCAATGTATATGTGAATGGTAACTTATCAACATAATGACAAATATAGATGTTAAACCGTGTTAACGTATTTGTTGTCAAGAAGTATTTTCGAGGTGGCCAGGAGTCTACCGCCCCGCCTAAACAGTTGATCTTTTTTGTAGTTTTCGAGAGTGGCAATGGCAGCTGAGGAGCGCGGTGGGTCGGGGGTGATGGTTCAGGTTGAGATTATGTACGGATACACATGAACTGGCAAATATGGATGCTAACCCATGTATTTTATGTCACTAATAGAGGCCCCAGATTCTGTATTGATCTAAACAGAGTAAATAATCTTAGCCCGGATCACTACCACCCGAGCCATTGCCTACTTCAGCTGCACCACCACTCTCAAAAGCCACAAAAACACTCACTGTTTTATCGACACATTGGTTTCTTGAATCTCCCGATGGAGATGGCTGTTAGGATCATGTATGGAAACAGGTTATATAAATAGTTTGAACTTGTATCTAGAGACGAGTTCACCTGTTTCATCACTGAAAGACCATGATGTTGGCATGATGGGTTTTATCATCCAAAGTTTTATGTTGTATTTGTTGGTTTTGAACCATTGCGCGTGAGCGCCAAGGAGAGCAGGTAGGACATACGAGGGGCATGACAGTCTAAAAAAATAGTTTTTATACATTTTTGCAACGTTTCTTATAGATGACAAAATGGGTAGGGTGAATACAGTAAGTAACAAGTCAAAATGGGTAATTTTGTTATACAAGTCGGGTCGGGTTAACCAAAACACTTATTGTCCCAAATTTATTTTATGTATATTCACAGAAGGAAGATTGTCCTTAGTATCTATCATCTAGTTTGCTTATAACAAAGCGTCTTTTCAAAAACATCCAGTTGCTTAGAACACATACCTTGTTTTATCAAGTGGCTTTACTTGTTATTGATAACGAAAGCGATATTTGTCTACTTGATATTATATATGTTACGTCGTTCTGAATAGCGTTGAAGTGCTAAGCCGGCAGTGGCATCTTGTTTTATAAAGTTATCGATGACACGTATTGATGGTGACAAATGATGTTAGGTATTGTTTCGGGATGGAATCGTTGTTTGTTTACTATATCAAGTAATCATGATACAGTCCAAGCATCTAATCATTCTTATTTAGTATAAAACGGGTAAACTGAGAGGGTCACCGAGGGAAAGTCGAGTCTTTTTGGCTATGATGTACGCGGCCTAACCGGTATTTGCATAGCCGTTTCCAGATTTTTCCCTGGCCATCGAGGCTTGAACCGGCTATCTTCGAACACCATAACCTGATATGTTGTTTTATTAAATTGAGAAAGAAAAAAAACATATGCGTTTGCCGGGAGTCGAACCCGGGTCTATTGCTTGGAAGGCAATTATCCTAACCGTTGGACTACAAACGCTGCTTGTTGAGATTGTTTGCAAACTCTTCTAATAAACAGACTTTATTCCTTTCTTGCTTACACAGAAACACGTGACCTATAAATATCACTCTCCCCGTTTTCTGCTTTTGATCTTTTGACCGACTAATCTACGGAGTTTAGACTTATTGTCACATAGATTTAAACCAGGTAAAATTCTCCTTTTTCAAAAAGTTAATGTGGCAACTTCGAGGTTGTTTTTTTGGGTAAAGGGTTACCCCGGTAAAATATATTAAAACCGAAAAAAGTTAAGTACAAATGGAATGATGGATGATAGTACACATAACCTTCAAGCTAAAAAAGCTTGATAACACCTAAAATTAGAGCTTATGACGTGCCATAAACTCTTACAACTCTAGAACAACAACTAATTGCACTAGAACATATAAACAACTAAACAAGCTAACAGCAGAAGCCGTGAAAGATGAACTTCACTAGCTTTTTGTTTTGAATTAAAGTTAGCAGATTCTCATACAATTTCACATCTTACCGTCTTCATCTTCTTCACTTCTTCTTCTTTTCTTTTAAGGCAGAAAAAAGAATTAGACATGGAGTGATCTATCTTTCTTAGATGAATTACTAGTAGTTCTTCAACATAGGTGTCGATTGAGATGTATAACCCACATAAGTAATTCCCTTCTTTGGTGCTCTTGTAGTCGCTTTAGGCTCATATCTAACATTATGTTTAACCAAAAGACCAGTAAACTGACCGCCATTAGTAGACTTGGACTTACCTTTCCTCTTCTTCTTTTTACCCACCGTTTGGAAACCATCATTAGTCTTCCTCTAGGCATTAAGGGGTACAACATTAGAAGTAGCAACAATAGGAGGACTCACCACTTTTTAGGGCAATAGTCATGAACATGACCAAAAATCTTACATGTATCACATCTGGGCGGCCTCCATTCATACTCAACACGGATGGTTTCTTTGGTAAAATCATCCTCAGAAAGAGATGGAATACCAATAGTAACAACATCCACGAGATCAGCCTCTGAATTTACCTCAATTAAGCACCGAGCAAAACTACTCCTACCCCACGAATCATTACACATGGAGCTTGTGTATGAATCAAGCATAACAGGTTTACCAATAAACGTAGCAATTAGACTAATACCATCCTCTTAAAATTGAATAGGAACATCATGCAATTTAACAATAGCGGATATACGAGTCAAATTCTTTTTTTTGAGCAATCTTAGTATCCATCGACCATTTAATGGAGAATGATCGAAGATTTACGAATCAACCAAGGACACCCTCCAGAACAGCCTCTAAACCAGCCCGGGAATCAAATTTAAAGAAAAAGAAGCCTTTGGAATTCATCATAAGTTTTTTTAGCCATGTTTGCCCCTGTTTGTATTTGTAGCTGTCCCTAGCATAATATTCAACAACCGGAAACGTCATTCTCTTTCCAATAAAGTAGCCATATAGAGTGTGTTCAAAGCTAGTACTAACCTTTTCAACAAATTTACGAGGAATAGAGATGTTAACTCCATCAAATACGGGATCAGCCACCAAGGGACGAAAATTAGAATTAACTTTTGGTAGTTCCTTAGCACTTGCACCCGTAGCTCCAGCATAGGATGTTGACTTGTTGATCGTTCCACAGACTGAAAGATAGGTCACTAGGTATTGTGGACCTTCATCACATTAATATTAATTGAATCATCTAGCATACGAAAAAACATTACAAGGGATAAACATCAGCATTATTACGATCAAAACCTTAATTGAATTAATATACGAAAACCTAATGCTTCCAAGGCTTTACATACGATCTTCATTAGTCATCTCAGCATAATACCTCATCATGTTTACCATAGCATCAATCAATTAATGGTCTATTGCTTGGAAGGCAATTATCCTAACCGTTGGACTACAAACGCTGCTTGTTGAGATTGTTTGCAAACTCTTCTAATAAACAGACTTTATTCCTTTCTTGCTTACACAGAAACATGTGACCTATAAATAGCACTCTCCCCGTTTTCTGCTTTTGATCTTTTGACCGACTAATCTACGGAGTTTAGACTTATTGTCACATAGATTTAAACCAGGTAAAATTATCCTTTTTCAAAAAGTTAATGTGGCAACTTCGAGGTTGTTTGCACCTAACATAAATTGAACTTACGACCTCACACATTTTAAAGTGATAGTCACAACTCCGTTCCAAAATATGTGTACATTTTTTTGAAGTCATTCTTTTTTAACTGTGACTTTAACTATTTTTCAAGATATAAGGATGAATTGAGTTTTAAATGTATTTTCACAAGTATAATTTTCATCAAGTATTATATAACATAAAAAGGATAATTTTTTTTCAAAATTAACTTTGTGTTCTTAAGTTTTTTTAGTAAAGTAAAGGAAAGTGAAAGGAAGGAAATATTTTCAGCCCAAATTTGGGAGGAAACAATTTCCTTTCAAAATCAACCAAATTACACAACTTTTTCATTCATTTTCATTTTCTTTTCCTTTTAAGTAATACTCAAGAACACAGTGTAAAAGAAAAAACTTTAAAAATCAAAACAAAATACTTATTTAAAGACAGGAGAGTACAAATAAAAGGTAAACGATATTTCTTTTCCTCTTTCTTATAATAATCATCAAATTAAACAATTGTAGACAGTTTACTATGTCTTTACCTTTGAAAGTCGACTAGCGAGATTTGAACTCACGGTCATTTAGATGCAAGTATTGGTGTTAATCTGTATTTACCGTTAAGTATCACAATGTTATTAATTAATTCGTATTTTATAGTAGCGTTTGTAAACACAACCAATGTATTTACTCTGTATTCTTGAGTTTTTTTAATAAGAAAAGTTAAAGTGATAAAGACTGAACATTTTCAGCTCAATTTTATAAGGAAACACTAGACTTCAAATCAATCAAATCACATTTTTTTTTCTTTTTCTCCTTAAGTGTTAATCGAGAACATAACTTTTTCTACTTTTTATTTTCTTTCATTTGTTTCATAAAGTAATATTTGAGAACACAATGTTAGATCATAGTTTATCCTTTATACACATGTTAATTGGTATAATATCTATGGATGAGGATCCTGTATGTTTGAGCTTAATGACTAGTCATGTGTCTCACTAAGAGAAAGTGGTCCCCACAAAGATGACCCACTTTAGAAGTTTAAAAAAATAAATACCCACTTTCTCTTTGTGTGACAACTCATTTAGATCATAGTTTATCCTTTATACACATGTTAATTGGTATAATATCTATTTTAATAAAACAATCTAATCAAATGCACCATTATTGATGCCATAAGTGAAACTATGACAAAATTATATGTTGTTAATTTTGTTCTCATATCACTCCAAATATTATTAAATTAATAACTAAAAACAAACTTTATACATCATGGTTTACTCTCTTTATTCTTTAAATTTCTTAGAAACATATGTGGACATAGTATGATGACAAAAACAAAGCAAAAGCATCCAAAGGAACAAAGCAAAAGCATCCAAAGGCAAAACAGGAAGGAATCAATGGTTACAAGATCCTTAATTCGGTTCGGTTGTCATATAAAGACATTTTCATTCATCTAATCTAATAAAGCCACAAAATTAAGTATTATGTCACATCTCTTAAAAGGTGAACTATGGAATAACACTTGGTTATTTTATAAAATAAAAAACTATATGTGCATTTAACAAGTTTAATCCAATGTCGCAATATCTATGATAGTTGTTAGAACTTTTCTCTAACAAGCTTGGGTTATTTGGCCGGCATTGTTTCAATGTTATTATGGTTCATCTTAATATGTTATAGAGAATAAATTAATTAAGTGGTCTCAAATATTAGTAATCTAGCTACAATGGGTACTTAAAATTCAGAATAAACTGAAAATTGGGTTTGATATGTATAGTGCCTTACAAGAAACTCTCAAATGAATAATACCAAAAGTCCGGACAGTGTCAAGCTCTTTTTATAGTGTTTAAAAGACATACATAAGAGTAGTCGCTCAGCTTTCGAGTATAGGTCCGTTTTCTTCCATATAACTCATAACATATAACTTAACCTAAAAATAACATCTCTCATAACTCAAGTTATAGAATACACTCGGGTCTTTACATTTTATTTTTTATTCAAATAAACAACACATTTCATTAAATTAAAGTAAACATACAAATGATCATAATTGGGATTCATAACGTTTTTTTAAGGTAATAAACGTATATTGTAATGAAAAGATAAATGTGTGTTAAGATGATGAATATAAAATGTATTTATAAATTTTAAAAGGTAAAAATATTAGAAAAAGTGTGTAAATTTAAAACCTAACTGATATATTTTGGATAACACATTTTCTTTAAATGGAAAATGCATTTGAAAAAAAAATATGTATAACTTGAGACGTGGACGCCCGAACCCTTATGACGTGAGGACCAATGTGGTTCGCTCACGCCATAAGCGGACTATAACGCATCGTACTTGGTGCTCTTATATAGTATATAATAAGGTGATAAGTTCTATATGTGTCACACTATATCTCAAATGGGGTTGTTTTAACATGTAGCCTCAAAGGGCCACCATTTTAAGGTGGGGACTACGGCTATGTGTCACAGCATCTGATTGGCCTAAGCAATTTTGTTATTAATCATTATCAGGCCTCACAAATAACTGGCTGGCCAATCTGACTGTGATAAGAAGCCTGCTGTCTCCCACCTTAAGAAATGTGCCCCTGGGGCCCATGTTAGAAAAAACCGCTATATAAAAAGGTGGCACATAGATAAGTCTATATAGTGCAAATATAAACCACATCACAAGAGAGTCTTAGATCCAACACAAATCCCACAAAAATATTGAATCTTTTTAGAAAGATATCGGAAAGAAAAATATTAAGGGTCTACTTTGATATTTCCAATGACATCATCATCAGTTTCTATTTTGGGTAAGCCTTGTATAGGATCAGTTAACAACAATAGCAGAAACATGCAGCAAGATTTTACTATAACAGCTAGAGTTGTAGCACCAAAAAGACCAAGTATGCCCGAGTTGTCGATAAAAGGCATTCCTCACACTGATCTACACGTTCGTGAGATCGTCCAAAGACAGCTGCAAACACGACACAACAATATCCCTTGTGTGTCAAGGAAACCTGAGTTTCTTGAAGAAGCGTATGATCGGTGTAGAGATATTTGTGCTGAATATGCCAAGACTTTCTATCTAGGTACAATTTAATTCTTGAAAAAGATAAGTTTATTATTTTTTTTATACTTTTTTTAAGATTTGATGCTGAGTTTTGTTTTAAATTTTGCAGGAACTAGGCTAATGACAGAAGAAAGACAGAAAGCAATATGGGCTATATATGGTAAGTACATGCATAAAGAATCAATTTGTATATATTCTCTTCATGTGGGTATGATTTAATAAAGATAAAAATCATAACTTGATCTACTATGCAGTTTGGTGCAGAAGAACAGATGAACTCGTTGATGGTCCTAACGCGATCCACATGAGTGCTGAGGTTCTTGACAGATGGGAAGAGAGACTTCACGATCTATTTAATGGACGGCCCTTTGATATGCTTGATGCTGCCCTTACAGATACCGTTCAAAAGTTTCCATTAGACATTAAGGTATAGGCTTAATTAATCCGTATAATAAGAATCTACTAAAAAATTTATATGCTTCATATATGTATACTAAAAGAAGTTTTTTTCGGATTTGCAGCCTTTTAGGGACATGATTGAAGGCATGAGAATGGATATTAAAAAAAGTCGCTACGACAATTTCCAAGAGCTTTATTTGTATTGTTACTATGTTGCCGGAACAGTTGGTCTAATGAGTGTGCCAGTCATGGGTATTTCACCTGAATCATCATCAAACGCCCCAAGTATCTATAATTCTGCTCTTAGTCTTGGTATCGGAAATCAGCTCACGAACATCCTTAGAGATGTAGGTGAAGAGTAAGTTTTTCTTCTAGTCGATAGTTAATTGCAAAAATTGCTTTATTTTTGTTTCGTATGTATATGCAGTTTTTCTAGTAGTGACCTTGGTCTCATTGTTTTTTAGTGCATTAAGAGGTCGAGTTTATCTTCCGCAAGATGAGCTAGCACAATATGGGCTATGTGATGAAGATGTTTATTCAAGAAGGGTGACGGATAACTGGAGAGAGTTCATGAAAGGGCAGATCAAACGAGCTAGGTTCTACTTCAATCAAGCCGAAGAAGGAGCTTCTAAGCTTGATAAAGATAGTCGTTGGCCAGTATGGTCATCATTGTTGTTGTACCGCAACATATTGGATGCTATTGAGGAGAACGATTATGACAATATGACGAAGAGAGCTTACGTTGGCAGAACTAAGAAACTTCTTATGTTACCTTTGTCATATACTAGATCAGTATCAACCAGTTTCGCCTTCCATTAGATATCTGGATTGTAAGATACTTTTGTTGATGAAATGTATGTAGATCATATATATTTCTTTATAATTTAAAAAGTTACGGTTATTGTATTTCATTATTGAATGTATGTTCCGCCAGTCTCAAAAAAAAATACCCTCAAAACGACCTCTTGTAGCTATCGACAGATGTAAAAAATCTGAAGGCGCAAAAAACTGCACTTGGCTTTAAACCAGTCCTTATGGTCCTGGCCCCTCAACAAGAACCGTCGTTAAGTACACAAGTGCGGCTTCCATCAGTCCTTGATCATGCCTATCCTCAGTGATACACGACAACAATGTTATGAAATCTCTAATCACCTAGTTTAAGAGCTCTAATTGACAAAAAATGGGTAGCCAACTTTAAACGCGCATTAATGACAGATTAATAATAAGTATTCTTAACTAAAGTCAAAAAAGAATTATAACATCAAAGAACAAAAAAAACATGCAAAGGAATAGACACCGACGTTTAGATGTCTTTCATCTACACACTTAAAACTGAAAAAATTAAATAATGAGGGAACAAAGGAAGGTGACCAAACTGTGTTGACCGATGTGGAAGATGGTGCTATGTTTGTGCAGCAAATAACGTCCCTTCAGGATCACTGCCTCGTTTTTTAGGTTCATATATGCCTTTTGGTCTCCTTATTATAGGAAATAATCTGGTGTCCTACGTGTTACGTCTGGCTCTCCTCTCCTTGGAGCTGGTTCAAACTGAAATTTCAAAATCTCGTTACATCACTGATCTCAATATAGACATGCATGTATAATTATATATTGTGCGAAAGAGAAAAAACGATACCTGAAGGAAAGTGTGACCCTTGCAATCGTCTACTTCAAGGATTGAAGCCATATTCCCACAACGATAACAATAATTAGGTGCACTAAAGATTGTGACAACCTTTTGTTCCTGTTATGACAATTGCATACTCAGTTAAAAAGACGTTTTCTTGAACCAAAATTATACATAAAAAAAGTAAGGATTTTTTTATTATGAGAAACAAACTTGCCATTTCACTTGTTTGAGTCAAACAACTTTTTTTTATATCTGAATTCAAGTTTTTATTTCAAGTTTTTTTTATAAAAAAAAGTGTATTCTTAACATATAAAAAGTGTTTTTATATACAGATATAAAAACAAGTTTTTATTTCAAATAAAAATGTTAAGAATACACTTTTTTTTATATCTGAATTCAAGTTTTTATTTCAAGTTTTTTTTATAAAAAAACTTTTTTGAGTCAAACTTGCCATTTCACTTGTTTTTATATCTGTATTCTTAACATATAAAAAAAAGTTTTTATTTGAGTCAAACAACTTTTTTTTTAATGCGTGAATGTGTATTCTTAACATTTTTATAAAACACATATTGTAAGAATTATGATAAATCTTACATTTTAATACATAAACTCGATGTAACATTTTTATTCTAAAATCATCATTCCAAAAACTCCTTTTTTACGGTTTTTTGGCTACAAAATGATTCAAATTAGTCAAAAAGCCATTTTATATGATTCATGCCGTCATATGTACAATGACAAACACATACAAATGAAAGAAGTATGTTGATATTTTATATGGAGTACAAAAGAAACCCTTAAAGAAAGAAGCTTATAAAGTTCTTACGTGAGCCCAGTTGAATCCTTCCATAACCAGCTGGTGTGCTCTGGCAATAAGCTTTAAGCCGTTTGTATGATTAAATTGTTCTGATATGTCCTGATATATACAATACAAAACAAATGAAATTTATTTACACCATAAAATAAGAAA
>BQNB010051373.1:0-36411 GCA_026074375.1 Tanacetum coccineum | reverse complement strand
GCATTCAGTTGATCGCGTATGTCTTGTGAAACATTCTTATAGTTCTCCATATACCTTTCTGTAGTTGTTTCAGAACTACCTTCAACAACTTGAACTGTCTTCTCAGCCCATTGATACGTGTATGGTGGATTTTGGAGACAATAGTGGATGAGTTCACTGTTAGGTTTGGTGTCAATGTATCTCTTGATTCTGGATTTCCACTGAACGTAATTACCCGGTGCTAACATTGGTGGACGATCTTTGCTACCCGCTTCCATGATAGCATTATGAAGAGCATTCGATGATTGAGTTTGCAAATTGATATTTGAATTTGACATTTTGATGAAGTTGTGAATGGATATCGGATCTTAAGTGTTATGAAGTGTTGATTGTATTGTGGTGAGAGAGAATGCAATTAACTCCATGGGATTTTACAACTCTATGATTAAAACCGAGAAGGAAAAAGTTTACTTGTCGGGATTTTACAAAATCAATAGAAAAACCGTGAAATTAAAATTGACATATTTCGCTTGACAATTCAAAACATATTTCGCTTGAAAAATCTATACATATTTCGCTTGGAAAGTCAAAACATATTTTGCTTGTCTTTAACATATTTTGCTTGGTAGTTAAACATGCATATTTCGCTTAAACATTCAACATATTTTGCTTTGTCTTAAACCTGCATATTTCGCTTCAGCGTCTAACATATTTTGCTTAAAATTAAACCTGCATGTTTCGCTTGGATATCAAATGTACATATTCCGCTTGAAATTACACCTGCATATTTCGCTTAAACAATAACGTACATATTCCGCTTGACCTGTGTTACATATTCCGCTTGCAGTCACTTTCGGGTGAAGGACCACTTTCACAAACAAACAAGTTGTCCTTGTGTTGTGAAGCAAAAATTTGGGATCTTGGTCTCTCTTGTATGACCGGTTGGGACCACAAAGAGTTAAGCCAATCATAAATAAGCTTCGAAAATAAGCAACCAAAATAGGCTTGAAAATAAGCTCTAAATAAGCTCGAAAATAAGCAAGGAAAGAGCTCGAAATAAGCACCAAAATTATGAAAACAAAGAAGCTAGTTTGAAGAACAAAGTAAAAGGATGAGGTGACTCTTGTGTATCTTCCGAATCAAACAAGAATACACCACGTCGAGAAGAAAAAAAAATAATCCAATTCGTAAATAAGCTTAAAAAAGACTTTGGAGCTTAACTAATATATAAAATGGCTCCAAAATAAGATGAAGAACATGAAGAACAAAGAGAGAATAAGGTTAATAAGCCAATAAGCTCCTAGCTTTTTGAACCGTGGGCGTATTAAGAAAAATAAGCTACGGTTTGCTTATCTAACCCACAAGAATAGAACACTAAACACCCCTTGGCGAGTGAATCCACATGTTAGTCTTATAATTATCCTTTCACAACTAATAAGCAAACCCAAATAAGCTCTAGTGAGCCGGCAAAATAAGAAAGAAAAAGAGAGAAGAGAGAAAACTAGGAATGTTAGATTAAGAGAGAGAAATGGTGGATTAAAAGTGAAAGAAATGCAACCAACACCCTCTCCATGTGTGGAGAGGGTTTCTTTTATACCCCTAGCCGGGTTTCTTTTATACCCAAGCCTTTCTAGTAGGCGTGTGGGCTTGTAACTTAGGCCGGGATTGGCATAACTTAGGCTTTGAGCCCGAAACAAACGGGACAATATGATCTTACAATCCAAGCTTCGTTGAACCGACTATAGCCAATAAAATACAAGACCTAGTTTGACTTTATAAGACCGATAACATTCTTGTTTGACTTAATAAGATAAAGGCTAACAAGTACTAGCAGTACTAACTAGTATAACTAACAGTACTAACTACTTAGTCTGTTTTCTTCAATCTTTAGGCATCAAGCATCAATCGAACCGAGAGGCATAGTAAATGTAGCACCGAGCATAGTAACTCAGAATTCCCAACATACACCATGGAAGGCATTGAATACATGATTCCAAATCTATGAAGTCATGTCGTACTTGCCTATGACAAATATGTTGCTCTTGGAATATCTCATTGGGGACCACAACGTCAACAGTTCTATCGAGCTATGATCAACACGGTTTCTAAACACAAAGTCTTCTTAACTATGAGAATTCTAAGTATTGTTAGTGTTTAGGTGGAAAAGAAAGCTGGGTATGGCTACTTGAAGGAAATAGTTGTAAGGCGAGTTGATTAAAAACTTTACAAGTTCAAAGAAGGTGACTTTCTGGATTTACACCTTAATGACATAGAAGACATGCTACTGCTAATTACTCAAAACAAGCTCTTCAACCTAGATGGTGATTTGATTGTGGACTTCGTCACTACTTTAAAAATGTTCACCCGAGGAATCGTTGTAAAGAAGAGGGTTTGTTAGGATTTATTGATTTGATGATACAAAACAATGAAACAAGAATGATACAAACGGATTACAAAAGGGTCTAATTCGACAATATGAAATTCGCTTAAAAAGATAAAGATCAAGATTAGGAAAGATTTAGTTTCCTAATACAATTAGATTTCCTTTGTAAGTCTAGATGGAATCTATATATAAAGAGATCCCTAGACATTGTTTATGTGTGTGTTTCCTAGACGTTTTATGTGTTTTTAGGTGTTTAATCATGTAGTAGAAAAACACCAACGATCGTCTACACTTGAGATCGTATTAAGCCCTAATGACAATGGTTGTCTTTGTATCCCTGATATATTTAAAGAAAACACGATTCAATTCTGAACAATAGAATTGGGGCTTGTATGAATGTAAAACCTTGTTAATAACATCGTTTTCTTTAAATCCCGTTGCGCATCAACAACCTTTGTTATTATAGATCCTAGATGAGTTTTAAACGACTTTACATAATTTGTGTATCAAGAGCCTGGTCTCATACTGTAGAAATCGTCAATATAATCATTATTTATTTCTCGTGTATTAATTATAATTTTCATTTTTATGTTGAGATATGAACTCACGACTAACCGGAGAATTAGTGCTTACATTCGTAAATACCGAACGTTTACAAAGAACCGGCGAATTTCTAACGTAAAAAAGGCATCGACGTTTTATATTTCAAAAATGCCGTAGCAAGTAATTTTGTTGCATCGTTCTATTTTTGTATGAGTTTACATAACAAACGTCGACATTTAAAATTTATATGTCATAAATAATTAATTTCGCATTTATTTCGAATGGAAAATTTGAAATTTATTATTTTTACCAAACGATCGTCTTTGTTTCCTTGTCCTGAGCAGAACTGATTTTTTAAAAATGTACACATTTATTAAATGTTAATGAGTTAAAATAAAAGAGTAACGGAAAATAAAAATGGTCTTGGAAGTTTAATCCCGAGCCACGATAGTTTATTTTTATTAAGTAAAAAAGATCTCATGTGTCAAAAACTAAATTTTTGAAAAGAGGGGAGGAACTAATATTGTCAAAAGTACAAAACTATGCAAGACCTATATAAGGAATTACTTACCTCATTTCTTCATTTTTATAAAATAAAACACAATATGAGAAACAACACTTTCTCACTATCTCCACCACGCTACCACCGGAAAACTTTTCCGGTCCTCAAAACAGCCACCGTCCGTCGTCGGCCGCTGGTCACCTGCCGCCGAAGACCGCCGTGGCCGCCGAAAAATTACATGCAATCCGACAACTTACATTTTTCCCGAATCCCCTCGTTACTTCCTACCTACGTTTTTCCCACTAAAAAATATACGACAAGCAATGGGTAAATAAAAGGTGATCAAAAGTAATTTTGGGCCGAAGATTAAGCTTGGAAGTAAGCCTTCATCAAGCTTATCTTGTTTGATCATTGTGACTTGTCTACACTTTCTATGGTAAAAATATTTAATGAGACTTTGTATTAAGTATTATTTTGATTTCATTTTATGAAAGTACATGTAATGTAAATGATGATCCAAGAAATAAAATGATACATGCATGCATAGATCTACGGTAGAGAAAGACTAAATCATTATTAAATCTTTGCTAGAAATCCATTGAAAATTAAGGGTTGTTTTAACAGCAATTCACGGGATTTTTGGGTTGGCTTAATGGTTGATTTGATTTACCTAGGTTGTAGAGAATTGAGTTATGAACATATGGCTAATTGGATACTCAATGGAAAGTAAAAATTGAATAAGTTATGACCATTTTACCAAAAGACATCAGTTCTGACCTTGCTGTACAGATGGCACAAAAAGTCAAAACTGGCAAAAAACCTAGGAAACTAAGAGAACTCTAGATAAAATCATGTAGGTTCTGTACCAATTGGATGATCAACCAATTCATTATGGTTTGTAAATGGCATCAAAAATGGTGAAAGTGAGTTTTCAGTCCAAAGTTGTAACTTGACCTTTGTGTAGTGATTTGATCATAAGTATATGTATACTTAAAATAAGTATAAAAGTAACCTTGGATCTGTAATATATACTTAAATATGAAACTAAGGATGTAAAGTTTTCAATATATCATTTACGGTTTATAAATTACGACTATTTTCGTAAACCTAAACGTATATAAAATTTTACGTCTACACGAACACTATAAATGATAAAACGTTTTTACAACTAAAACCCGAGGTGGTAGGACCCCACATTCTTGTTAGTTGTTAAATTAACTTACTGATAATAAACATGTCCCGACCTCGAGAACCCGAAAAATTTATAATAAGACTCATTTACAAGCTTAAATGGGCCATAAGGCCTAATTGGGCCACTAGGCCCAATGTATTAAAATGGACATATTGGACTTGGCTTTAAGCCCAACCCATTTGGGCTTAATTAATGGGCTAAGACCTGGTCTTGGGTTAATAATATCAACTTAAACATTTAATGGACTTACTATGGCCTATTGCTTTTTTTGGATAATATGGACCATATAGAGTAAAAAATGGCAAATAGAAACTAGTTAAGAACCTAGAAAAACCTAAGTGTGAAGTAATTAAATCATTTGGGTCATGATCATCATATAAGATACATGTATATATATACATACTTATTTATTTTACGAGTCGTCGTTAATTTTATCTGCTAGAAACCTAAGACCCATTACAATTTGGTAAAGGTTCCTGTTGATCGACCCTTACTCCGAAGTTTTTATTCATCGATATTCTCGTCCGACATCACCAAGTGAGTTCATAGCCTCGCATTTTAATATTTGAATTGATTTATAAACCCGCGAGGGAGATAACATGCTTGTTTTTAAAAATTGAACACAAGGGACTTGAATGTATGCTAGTAGCTTTGATTATTATAAGTTAGAATTAACTCGCTAGACAAAAGACCCGTGGAAATCATGAATTGTTAATTGTCGGGACATGGCATACGCTTATATAAGGAATAGTACTATTTGGAGATTACCACCTCCAATCCGTGACAACTAGCTATCGTCTCGTGTCGGGAAAATTACACTACGGATGCGTTGTATAGAGAATAATATACACTCATAGCGAGGGTGTATAGTGGGCATTTTTATGAATGTAACGTCGCATTCATGAGGCTTATGAATAATCTCCCTATAACGTTTGCTGATCCACATCGTTATATCCCTGATAATTTTGATAAATGATACTTTGTGTTCGAAGAATTTTATTGTGTATAAATATAAACTCTATTGATTCACTCAACATTATTTTGACAGTTTTAAACAATGGCTTAATCTCAGGTCCTTGAAGTAATTCGGCGATGGAGATTTTGGTTAACGCTTATGGGAAACCAAATATTTTGAAGGCCCATTAAAATAAAAGTCATTCGAGAGGAATATTTCAAAAAAAGAATGGTAAATTGAATGAATTATGAACAATTTGAGACCGTAATGATGTAAACTTTTATTTCGAATGAATGTGTTTAAAGCGTCTCCTTTCGATTCGTTTTCTATGCTTGAGTTATTGTATTAACACGTAGCACCCCAAATGACCCTTCCACTGATATATGAAAATGGGGGTGTTACACTCATGATCTAGGATCTACAAGGTTTTACAATCAAAGAAAGAACATTTTGTATTCAAAGAAACCTAAAAAATTCAATTTTGGTTTCTATTTTCGTCACTTTCTGCACAGCTGTGGTAAAAAGGGGATATCTCATTCGTTAACCATTGGATCTTAATGAAATTTTTATTGAAGATTCTTTACTCATAAAGGCATATTCTCACAGGAGGGATCTTCAATCTGAGCTTTTAATTGAAAGATATAAATTTTTTAAATCTGCTACAGAAAAGTTAAAGTTGGTGATATGAATGTGGAAGCTAAGAGTTCGAGTTCAGGTTCTTGTGGAAAGTTTATTGAAGTGGTTATCATGTTAATACTGATTGGAAGTTACTACTGCTTCATGTATGGTTACTATTGCTCTATAATAGTTAATACTGCTCGAACAAAGTTAATGCTGCTTCATAGAAGTTAATACTGCTTATGCATGGTTAATGCAGCTCTTACTTGGTTAATACTGCTTCTATGTTTTTAATACTACTTCTACTTCATTAGTGTTGCTCGACAAAAGCAATATTGTTTGTTGAAGTTAGTGCTGCTAGCTTAAGTTAAAATACTGCTTGACAAAAGTTAATGACCTGCTAGTTAGTAGTTAATACTGCTAGTGTATTTTTACTACAACATTTTAATGCTGCTCTTCATTGTCTTTACTACTGCTTGGAATCGATTACTACGTTATTCATTTTAGTGTTGCATCTCATAGATGGTAACTAAACATGGTAGTCATATACAACTGTTGATAAGTTATTTGGTACAATTAATAAGGTATTATATTACTTTTGGTTCAAAGTTTTTTAACATATTATTCATGGAAGTCCTTGTGTAATACAAGTATGGGGATTTGGCAGATTAAGTCCCTCTACTTGTATTTTGAATTAATTGCAAATTCCACCCTTGTAGTCTTTTTCTTCTTGTAATACACTTAGGGATTTGGCATTTTTGGTCCCTCAAGTTGTATTTTCTGCTTCAGTTTCTCGGAGCTGACTTTGACTCTGTCAGGGTTGACTTTGACTTTGACTATTTAACTTTTCTGTTGACTTTTTGGCTTGATTGACTCTTTGGCTTTGATTTTACTTCGTCTTCTCACACTTTTCCATTTCGTGTTTATTTTTGTCGTTTTGGCTTTGTTTTTTGTCCTTTTGTGTGATATCCGTTTCCTGCACAATTCAAATGCAAAACAAACACATATTTGGCAGTTTCTGTCTGTTTTTGGTCATTTAAGTCCATTTTTAATGAATAAAGGTATGTGTAATTAAGCACATACCAAACGGGTTCGCTTGAACCAATTAAAGCAAATTCGTCTTAATCTCAAAATGATCGGCATTAATTTCCGGTAAAACAATAGCTTCTCCGTACCCTTCCGTGGGTGCTCGGAGTAGCTCTTCCATCGTACGTTCCGCCATTGGTGCAACGATAGTACGAAGCTCGGGTTCGACTATGTTTGGAGCACGTCCTTTATTTCGACGTCTCGGAATGGTTACATTTGAATTATTTGGAAAATAGAAATTTCTAGTGCGCATGCACTAAACAACAAATGAAATGAGAAATGAAACGAGAAAAGGGAATATTTTTGTTTACCGAATAATCAACAAACTTAGGGTAACTCTCTTAAGTAAAATAAATTTTACAAAAGAGGTGCGCTTTTTTCGTGAGTGACACAAACGGTAATTTTTTTTTAATAATCTTTGGTTCGGGAACTTATTAATGGATAATACCTCAATTGAAGGTATTATTTGTTGGTGTTCTTTTACCAACTTTGTAAAATTTAAATATTCACAAATTAACGAGAAGAAACAAAAAATCCGGAAGAGCAAATATTTTTGTCTTTTTGCTTTTAATCTTCTACTTATACTAAAAAGGAAAGAATTTTTTTTTTACTTTTTATATTTTTAATTTTTTTTATATTTTTGATTTTCTTAAAAGCGTAACTTTCGAAGACGAAAGGTTCTCCAAATCACGATCGACAAACTTCAAACGAAAGAATCTTAATCACAAATCCCCGGCAGCGGCGCCAAAAATTGATTGTAGCAATCTTATACACGTAAAATGATATAAGTATAGAAAATTACCAAACTACCATTGAGGACAAAGGTAGTTGATTACCTTGAGGCTACACCATCTCTACACTAGACGTCTACATCTTTTACACTTTGTGTACACACACTTTTCTGGATGGATACCTAAACCAGACTCCCTGCCTCTCTTTATAAACTAGAGAGGCTAGGGTTTACAATAAAAACCTAGCTTACATATTAAGCTAACCTAATATTACATCTTAATCCTTGTTGTTTTCTTCTTTCTTCATTGTTGCATATAAGATTTTGTAATCATCAAATCAGAATTCCCAACAATCTTCCCCTATTTGATATTACAAAACAATCTTCATGAAAGAAACAATGCTTCCCCTTGACTTAAGATCTCCTTGAACATGCCACCGTAATAATAAGCTGCAAATCATGAATCTTCTTCCCCTTTTTGTAATCATCCAATAGGGGTCTTGTGTAGATAAGCAACCTGTGAACACTTCCCCTCAAGTGATGCATGTAGATGGTTAAATATGTGAACAATAAGCTTCCCCTGAAAAGTATATTAACCATCTCTTGAATCTTGAATTCTGTAGGCTCTTTGTAATGATCAACGATGAAGAAACGACGTATCACGTACTTTATGCTTGAAGTAGAATAACCCAAACTTGTGTCTTATGTCTTGCACTATAATATGATAAGAACTCATAATCTTCTTCTTCGTTTTATGAGTAGACCTCGATCTCTTGATAAATCCGCATGCCTATACATGAGTCACTGACCACGTGATAGTAAATACCTGTGAGTACTACAATGTATCTCCTTACATCAGGTAAAAACTAGTTTTATCAAGTCTTCATCATAAACCGTATATAACCAAACAAGTTATCTCCAAGACCAAAAGATATAATAAGAACACAAACCCGTGAAAATCCACTTCATCTTCAAATAAATGATAAGTAATCCTCTTCGTAACCAATTAAACAATAATTCCAAAAATGAGCCATTAAACATTTAAACCAAAATCAATCTGTGTGTGGTATCCAATATCGAACAATGCTAGCAGTATTAATTCCATTAAGCTCCAAGCAATACTAACTAACTGCTCTTAATGCTAGCAGTACAAACTTAATAAACCACGACCAATAAGAATAGTAGTAACTGCTTTTTAAACCTGGCAGTACTAAAAATCAAGCAGCAGCATTAAGTGTACAGTTCGAAAACCCAGCTGTATAAACTACTTGAAATATACTATTTTTTTACTGGCCAGTATTAACTTTCTGATGCGGCAGTATTAACTTAGAATGCCTGGCAGAATTAACTTTCAAGATAGCAGCATTAACGCATAGAAGCGGCCTTAATAAAAATCTTGGCAGTATTAATATCAACGAGCATAATTATTTAACCTTGGTGCAGCCCTAACAATAGACTTAGGCCTACATTAATAATATACGAGCAGCATAAACTTTCCTTTGCTTGTTGCATACGACACCTTGTAACAGTACAAGTACAACTTCGAGTCCAAACAGTTGTAATCAACTCAACAAGCAGCATTAACCCATGAGCCAAGCAACAATAACCTCTCCCTTAACTCAACAGCTCAACGTAATAACAAGCAGTACAAAAATTTTATTGGCAGTACTAACCAATATGTAGCAGTAACTACCTAAAAATCCAAAAAACCATCACATACTGCTTTTACTTTTTTCTTGCTTTTTTTGATGCTGCTGCTCCTTTTAAGAATCGAAACATCAACCTTCTCTTGACGTTGCCAACCAATTGTTTCAATATAATCACATGATCTGGATACCCTTTTTTTTTTTTTTTTTTTTTTTTTTTTTTTTTTAAGTATCCAGACGACGCCCTTTTTAGTGACACTTTTTTAGTCACTAAATCATCACTTTGGAAACCATATACGTAACGATCAGAATTAGGGTTTTTTCAACTTCTGATTCATCCCCAAAATCAAACACGAACACTTTTTTTTTTTTTTTTTTAACAACCCTTTAAAAGTGTCGCAAAAACCCTAAAAATCACCAAAATCGCCCATAACATCAAAACAGAAGATCATACCTTCTTTTTCTTCATAGCACGACATCAACAAACCTTGTATATCCTAGATACGAGAGCAAACGAGGCTCTGATACCAATTGTGAAAACCAAAACGATTCCTTAGATCGTTTAAGCTCAGGTTGTTTAGACCTAATCTAGGATAATAACAATGTTCATAAGTAATTAAACAAAGCGGAATAAGAACAAAGTTATCAACAAGGTTTTACCAAACATTCTCCACAGCCCCAATATTATTTGATCAAGATAATACGGTTACATCAATGAACTGTAACAGGGATCAAGGAAAACCTTGATTACCTTGAGGCTACACCATCTCTACACTAGACGTCTACATCTTTTACACTTTGTGTACACACACTTTTCTGGATGGATACCTAAACCAGACTCCCTGCCTCTCTTTATAAACTAGAGAGGCTAGGGTTTACAATAAAAACCTAGCTTACATATTAAGCTAACCTAATATTACATCTTAAGTCCTTGTTGTTTCTTCTTTCTTCATTGTTGCATATAAGATTTTGTAATCATCAAATCATAATTCCCAACACTTTTTATATTTTTTTATTTTTATTTTTATTTATTTTTATTTATTTTATTATTTTCTTAAAAGCATAACTTTCGAAGACGAAAGGTTCTCCAAATCACGGTCGACAAACTTCAAACGAAGGAATCTTAATCACAAATCCCCGGCAGCGACGCCAAAAATTGATTCGTAGCAATTCTATACACGTATTAATAAAATATAATATAATATGAAATTCCCAAACTACCCTTGAGGACAAAGGTAGTTATAAAAATCACACGATAATATATAATAATATAATACGTATATTAACCGGTAAGTGATTACCGGGTCGTTAAGTCCCAACGATTTGTGAAATTGAAACCACGTTTATTGTTTGGACAATGATTTGAGTTGTTTCGGAGATGATTTATTTTCTAAAATCCTAAAAGAGAGCAAATTAAAGGACAATTAAACTTAACTTTAATAACGGGAAATTGAACTTTAACTAAAAACGCAAAACGGGAACCCTAAACGGTGATTAAAAACCCTAAATTTCCAAAATTAAACCTAAAATGAAATTTTCACTTTTAACATACTCTAATTTACCTAAAAAGTAAGTTTTAAAGAAAACGCGAACACAAACGGAAGTGAAATGAATAAAACTAAAACAAAAACAGAATTGAAATGAGCTTAAAAACACGAAAAACGTGAACGGAAACGAATCTCGTTCTTTAAATATTGAAATTTTGCAATTTTAATCCTACGGAAGCAAAACTAATTTTCCTAGAAACTATATGATAAAAGAAAATTTTCTAAAAAAGAATTATATTTTTTTGATTATTTTTCTATTTTTTATGATTTTTTAAAGTTTTTAATAAAAATAAATGTTTCAAAATACTAAACTAAATATAAAAATCCTGGAAATATTACGAAAAATAGTTTGGACAAATAGGAATCTAGGAAAAATAAGGTTGTAAACACAACTTATTGAATAAGCTGTGTAATAAGCTTAAACAACTTATTATACTAAATAGGCTGAAATGTATATAAAAGATAAATGATGCAAAGGAATACCGAATGAGCTATTGTAGCATATTGGTTAAGTGCGTGTGTGTTTAAGGGAGAGGTCGTGGGTTCGAGTCCCATGCCTTTCCTTTTTGCAATTTTTTTTATTTTTGAAAAAGTTAAAAACAAAGTTGTAGACAAGCTAAAAACAAACAACTTTAATAAAAGAAATTATTTTTGAAAATCACTAAATAAGCTGAAAACTGGCTTAAAAGACAGAAAAACTCTTAAAACTATTTTTTTTTACTTTTTGGCTTTTTATCTAAAATTGACAACTTAAAAGGCTAACAATAAGCTAAAAGCTAGGAAAGCAAACTATAATCAAACTATATTAAACCTAATAAGCTAGTTTAAACAAGAAAATAAGCAAAAGGAAAGGAAATAAGCAGATTAAGCACTTAAAATAAAACTGTAAACCAAACAGTCAACTAGCAACTTTTGAGCTTAAATTTAAACTAGCAAATAAGGACTTAAGACAAAATGGCTTGCACTTACTGAAAGCTTATACTACTAACTATTTGAAAATGCTTTTTAAAACTATTTTGAACTACAAGAGCTTAATGAAAAAGCTATTTGAAAACAACATGCAGACAGAATACTATTTTTTTTTTTTGAATTTTTATGAAAAGACAAAGAACAATATTGCAAACCTAATTCAGATAAGCAAATAAACTTTTTAAGCTAAAATAAGACCTAAGCTATCTATATTAACCTAAAAACTACTTGTGCAAAGAAAATTAAAAGCTAAAAACTACTTTTACTTACTAAAATTTAAGCTAGAAAATGGACAGTTTGGCTGTTCTTTATGCTGATGCAGTTAACCAAAAACACAAAACATAAGTGCAGACCTAATGACTTGGTTATAACAACTTTCAAATCACCAAAACAAACTCAACAAAAGCATTAACAATTACTAGGACAGATTAGAGCTAGATATGCACTATGACAAACTTAATGGCACAGGTCCAAAGTATTAACTAGAAAACATATGAAAACTGGATTAAACCTACAAGCTACTCTAAATCCTGCTTATATAAACCTATTAATGAGATTTAAAGTGATCCAAAAGTCCAAATGGCTTTGACAGTACTAACTTTAGTTAGTACTGTCAATAGCCAAACACCCCTTTAAACTTACTCAACTCCATTATAGGCTTATGATAATGAGATTTTAAGCACAAGTATCAATTACCAGATGCTAAACAGCTTATAATAACCACAATGAACATGTATGAATAAGCAAATAAGCTAGAAATAAAGAGCTAATAACTATGCTACTAATATTTTTGATTTTTATTGATTTATAAGACAATATGAAGAAAACTAAGATCTAAGCTATCAAACTTGAAAATAGATACTCAAACATACTTAATAAGCACAAATACATAGATTTAAGCACAAATAAGCAAGAGATAAGCAGATTAAGCAAATTTAAACTAGAAAACTTAAAACAGAAAAGGTAAATGAAGACTTACAACTGCCTTAGCTAAACAAAGGCTTTCAAATGCTCTTATGAGCTAGTCAACAAGCTCTAGCTTATCACAAGGATAAGCTAGTAAAGGTCCAATAAGCTCTTCCTTTGTAAGCTTATCATCCAAGCAACCAAATCCACATATAGCAAAGGTATTAACTGATTTTAAAGGTTAAAGTGGATTAAATGGCTGATTTGAGCTCAATCTAAGCTTATAGACTCAGAGAGCTTAAGAGAGCTTATGCAAGCTTATGAAACAGTAACATGAGAATTTGGATTTGTAAAAGCTTAATAGTAAAAAACAGATTTATGTAATAGTAAAAGATGATTTCATTAATAGGAAAACAGATTACAATACTTTGAAAAGGAGATTACAAAAGCTTTAATAAGAAAATTACATTTAAAATAAAAAGATTACAAAAGCTACTTAAGAAAACTTTAAAAAAATGCAGAAAAAAAAGAAGGATCCATCTGTGTTTGAGGTGAGGAGCTATTTATAAGCCATGAGAGGATTGCTTCCATCTAGGTCTCTTGCCCGCTTTCCATACCATTTTGATCTTGGGCCCTTGAAATATTTGCCAACCATTGATCCTTATAAGATTGCCGTTGGAGTAAATGATTGAGCACTACGCATTCCAACGTGGCATTCGCAATCCGTGTGTCAGGCTTCATTGTACTCTTTTACAACAACGTTATTGCAAAAATACCAAACATTGGGTATATGCGTGAGGGGGAGCGGGGGAGAGGAGCGCGGTGCCCCGCGTGTCATTCCTTTGTTGGGTTTAAGGTCTCAAAGCAGACAACACGACAAGAGTGAATCGGTTAGTTACTATCTTACCGATTAGAGATAAAAATTGATTTGAAAATCAATCGACGCGACACTTTAGAAAGTATTTTTGTGTCACATCAAGAGTGTTTGATAGCACAAAATTAAATTTTATCAGAAATACATTTGTTTTGAAAGATATACACAGTCAATGTGCTAGAAAATCAGTCATTGAGCACATCGAAAGGTTTTTCAAAAGCAATTCGTCAATTCACTGCCTGGAACAAGTTTGATTCATAGAGAATCGCACCATCGTTTCTTTCCATTTGTCATAGGTTTAATCCATAGTAGATCTCACATGTCACCTACCAAGAGCTTGTTTGATGTTGGCTCTAGAAGGATTTCCATCTTCATTGTGAATACTTTTGTATCATTCGGATGTTCTGGCAATACCACGAGGATAATGCGTAGGACTCTTAAGATCTTTACTTGTTGTCACAGTGTGTGAAAAAAAGCACAGTTTGTATTAGTGTCCTAACAAGATTTATGGATGATCTCATGGCTCTAGACTCAATAGTGTACTTTTGGTTTTAGTAGTCGAAGGCTGGAGCGGACTGCCACCTTTTTAATATCGTCTAACTCGGAGTGAGAGGGACGATAAAAATGTATTGATCTTCGTGAGAATTGAAACAAGAATCCTTTGAGGGATCTTGAGTAGCTAGGGAGGGTTGTGTAGCGTATCAATGGGTCCATGATACTTATCTTCAATGTCAGCAATCAACCCTGTGATTCTGACAGCATATGTAGTGACTCGGTTTCTACCTAATGTTTAAGGAGGGCTGCTTTCTTTTCATCCTTTATCTTAACATTTATTTTTCATTCTTCAACCCCTTTACTGCTTACCGAGACTTCATTACTAGTACCTTGTTGGGTATGTTCCAGTACTAGCTCCATCTCAGTCCGCACTATTCCTTTATTCTTACATTACTCCTTTTGTAATCATACCTACAGACTTCTACACTAACTAGTGGATTGTCCCTGGGTAGATCCCTCCGGCTCTGGCAGGATCATAGGATTGAGTACCTAACCTTACCATCTTTATAACTCCGATAAAGTAATTACAGGGTCGGTCTTTGGTATTTCTACAATTGCCATCATACACCATTCGCTCCCCCTCAATATGTGCATCGAATTCGAAATAGTTTAGCACATATGGGAGAGCCTACACTTGAGTCCAAAAGATCACATTTTTATCAGATTTTCATATTAAAATCACATTCTCTCCCCCGATCAAAAATTTCAAACCCTCTGAGATTTAGGATCTCAATTGATTTAAATATGTTAGAAAAATTTTGGAGAAAATGTGTCTGATTTATACAAGCCTATAATGGAACATATTCATGCTCCCCCTCAATTATGGAGGGACATAGTGCGTGTCAGTTATGATGAGTTTGTTCTAATGTTTACAAAATTTGACACAAACTCAGAAAAACCGAATATACTGACACAAAACACATCTTAATCACTACTGTATAATGTACATAGTATAACAACATATATAAGGATACCCCACAAGAGATGGACCTTGATTGCAGAGATGATGTGATTATTCGGTTCTCTGCAGAAGTCTGTAGTCTCCTTCTCTTATTCGTCAACCAACAAAGCTTTCCAGGTTACGGAAGATCCTCCTTGTCTTAAGTCGTTTATGAATGGCAAAAATGAATTCCTTGCTTCTTTCAACATCTTTCCTTGTCCAAAATCGTGTGTTCAAACCCGGATTTATCCGGTTAACCTTGAATTCCTTGACCCGGTAGTCCAATGCCTCATCAATCTGTTGCAGAGTGTCGTCTCTGAACTTGTGGATCTCATTGAAGCGCATGATCATCTGAACCCCATATTTATCCCAAAATGTGACGGCCCTTGGAGAGTCAATTACGGTGAAGTCGTGCTTGAACTCAAAACTAGTTGCATCCCATCGAGGTTTGGTGAGGTTTAGCTGAGTCTGGTAGCTCTCAATCCCTAGTTGGAAGTCTTCTACCCGTTGTCTGATCACCAAGTTTCTGATCCATAAGTTGACTGCAGTAGAGAGAATCTTCTTATCTTGGGGTGAAAGATGGTTCAGATGGCCTTGAAGATTCAATAAGTACAGATCTTCAAAGTCACTCGGGTACAGATATTTAAAGTCCCTTTCCGCAATAATATATTCATTAAGATCAGCTCTATGAAGGACGATCGTCTTCATGTAATCGTACCCATATAAGGAGAAAACTTGAATTCTGACAACGCTTAAAATGCGCATATGAGTCCGTACAGCTCTGCGATCACCCTCAGATGTATGTCTGTCAATGTAGAATCATTGTATTTAGAACCACCAGTGAGAAATACCATACATAGCAGCGATGTCATACTTGCATTCCTCTTCAATCCATATCTGATCGGGTACCATCTGCTCTAACCCAACATCAGGATAATAGGCCGCTTTCATCTTCGAGATTGACAACGCAGGTCTGCCACTCTTGCTGCCATATCTTAGATACTCCAAATCTTTGTTGAAGAAGAAGTCAGTTTGAATTGTGACCTGACCTGGTTGATCACTCAGTGGTAGTGGTTTGCTGACATTATACCTGATGATTGCATCGTCCACTTTATCGGTGAGTATTTTGTGGCATTCTTCCATTTGGTACTGGAGATGAATCACATTAGGATGGAAGACTTTGACAATTTCAAATGCGGGGCCTTCCAGGTCTTGTTGTTTAAGTTCCGTGATCCCTTGCTTTTTACAGAACCAGTCCATAAAGATTGCCATGTCATCGGTTTGAGCAAGTAACGAGTTCTCTGGTGGAGGTGCATAGTTGGACGCAAGAGCAGATGCCCAGTTGTGCATTAGGATAGGCAGGTCAGATGAGGGAATGGACCAGGCAGGTTCTGGTGTAGTTGGTCTGTCTTCCTCAGAAAGTGGCTTCCACCAATCTTGCTTCAAATTCACCTTAGGAATATGATCACTCCCGATGTCTTCATCATCAGATGAATGTACCTGTTCGTCGAGAGCATAATCATCATCCATATGTAGATCTTCAGGAATTGATGAGACAGACGGCTTAAATCTTATGTCAGTGGTCGTCCAAGCCGTATATTCAGCTGATGCAACTGACTTTGCAGAGCTTGGAGCAGCTGTACCTTTTGACTGATCACTCTGGTTGGTAGATAGAGGTGGAGGAGGAGGTGGCAGTTAAGATGATCCAGAAGCGCCAGAAGATCCTGAATTTCCAGATGGACCCTGTTTGGAAGTGTTGAGAAGTGCTGATGAGGGGAGACCTGTGTTTTCGGTGAATCATGTCTCCTTTTCTTCTTTCTTCGTGCTTCAGCCAAATCAGTTAGAAGCTGGCCAGTGTGATCACAGTCCATTGACTTCTCCAGAGCTTCGTACAGCTTCTTGTGATCTTCATGAGATTTGTTGGAGTTGGATTCCCACATGCGGTGGTGAAGAATCTCTTTCATGTCTGATTATGGCAAGTCTCTGAAGTGATCCCTGAGAGGAGCTTGAATAGCCCAGTCAACAGCGTCAGTGACAATTTCATCCATTGCTTTGCTCACCTGATGGGGAATATCAAGATTCTCCAATTTGTACAATCGGGACCCATGTTTGTCCATCCTTTCCTCCAGGGCTAAGTTGGCTTGTACCAGATTCGCCATATGTTGTTCAAGCTCACCGATGCGCTTAATCAAGATGGAATCTGTGGTGCTTTGTTGTGGTTGAGGTGGTAGAGGAAGAGTTGTTATTGTCGTTGTTGTTGTTGCTAGTGCGGTTGCGGTTGCTGGTAGTGGCCGATGTTCATTAGGAGAATCGGATCTAGAAATGAGATCAATCACCGGTGATGTCATAGGAGGGATTGCAGATGTGTCTTGATGGATTGTGACGGACACCATCGATTCAGCTTCGGTTTCTGCAGTTGTCTTCTCATTTTCAGCATCAGAAGGTTTATCATTGAAGAATTGATCACCAAAGCTGAAGTCTTTAGTAAACGGTTTATGTGGGGGGGTTTTGTAGAGAAGACAAGGTCCCCTATAGAGAATCAGGTTCCCAGAATCACTTGTTCTTCAACCGTTAGCTTGAGATTCTCCTGAACCTTAAGGTAGGCAGTTGCAATGAACCCTTTATCCATTTGCTCAGGGTTTTGTTGGGTTGAAGCATTAGTGGCCTCAAAGTCCATGCATTCAAGGTTTGGTCCAGCATGAACAACATGACTTGGTTGAGGTTGAGACTCTACATCCATACACCAGGGTTTGAGTCCACCTGGCCTTCATTTTGTACACCAGGTTTGTCTAGCTGGCCTTCATCTTGAAGCTCCACTTTGGATCACAATAAGCACTTCCTCATCGGATTCCATCTCATTGTTAGTCAGACCAAGTTTCGCATATAATGAAGAAGATTCATCATGACCTGAGGGTTCAGTTTGTATAGAAGTGCGCCTGCCTATAAATATATACTGATCTGCGGCTCTTTCGTCCTTTGGTGTCTGAAGGGTGAGTAGATCAAGGGCAACTTGTTCTTCAATAACCTTCTCTTTCCCCTTACCCTAAACCTCTGGAAGTGGTTGACGTCTCCCAGAATCGGGTTCTCTAAAGACCACTGGTGGAAGTGGACCCTGATGTGCAGCGTGAACATCCTTTAAACTTTCTTCCACTGCCTTTTGTACATCATCCTCTTCATCATCAAACCTAGGTTCATTCACAGGAATACCTTCATCTACGAATTCATCAATCAACTGTAAAGAGCTCTTTGGCTTTGGCTTCTTTATCACCTCACCAGCTTTAGATCATTTGGCTTGATATGGTGCCTTAGATGTCTTTGTAACCAACTTTCGTTTCTTTTCTTGAGGCATGGCAGGTGCAAGTTTGGGTTGTTGAGACTTGGAGGCCTTGGTGGCTACAGGTTTTGTGACTGGTGCTGCTTTAGGTGCTAGAGGCTTAGTGACTGGCTGGATTCACACCGTAAATATATATAATATATAACAAAATATAAAATATATATCTAAGTGTAAAAACCAACAATCAATGATACCGAGAAGTAGTATAGAATGTTCCCGGGTCGTAAATCCCCAACGAGGCTGGAATGGTAAATCGATACGATCGAAGATTTGAGTTTGAAGGAAGGAATGAGTTTGGGAAGTTGAAAAAGTCAAATTAGATAATAACGGACTAAAACGTTTAAGAAAAACCTAGAAATTACGAAATTAAACTAGAAAACGAAGGCCCGAATCCCGAACAAAAGGGGGAAAACCTAAAATCTTTAAAAATAAGCCTACGAAGAATTTTTCACTTCTAAACTACTCTATGGGACAAATAACGAAGAATGAAAAAGACTAGACCGAAAACGGAGTTCGTTTGACCCAAAAACGAGTCAAGACAAAATCCGTACCCGGAACCGTTCTTTAAAAAACAAAAGTTTGAAAAATTAACTCTACAAAAGCTTTTATATTTTTCCTACAAAGTATATAAAAAAAAGAAAATAAAAAAAAAGTTTATATTTTTCTGATTAATATTTTATTTTTTATGATTTTTTTAAGTTTAAAAAGAAAATAAATTATAAAAAATACTAAATGATTATAACAAAATCTGAAAAATTCAGGGAAATTAAAATTAGTTATAAGGAATCTAAGAAAAATAAAAGGAACAACCCAGCTTAACTCAATAAGCTGGAAATAAGCCGAATTGGCTTATGAGCTTAATGGGCCAAAGTGCCTTTATCAATTTGATTGTGCAAAGGATAACATGTGAAAAGACCCAAGGGCAGTGGTAAGAGAGTGTGTGTTTAAGAGAGAGGTCGCAGGTTCGAGTCCTGGGCACCTCTCTTTTTAACATGCTACAGTATTTTTTTTTTAACTTTTTGCATAAATTAAACAAGAACATGAAAGTAATCACTTTTCTCAACTACAACTATTTATGAATCCTTCAAAATAAGCTGGAAAAGCTTAATGAAAAGCGGACAGAAAACTTAAATTGACTAAGGGTACAAATGGCTTATCTTTTTGTCTAAAAAAAAAGCAAGCAAATAAGTAAAGGATACACGCTAAGCAGTTAAGCCCTCTAAACCTAATAAGCCAGAATCAACATAAATAAGCAAAAAGAAACAGACTAAAAAAAAATTTCTAATAAAACAAATCTAAAAATAAATCTTAACTAGAAGATAGGCAAACAATCCAATAGGCCTCTATGGGCCTTTAATTTTAGCTAACTATGCACAATTTGCTGACATATAAGCAAATATGAGCAAATAAGCAAAACTAAGTGAATGGCTAACCTAATAAGCAAAATGCATCAAAAATAGGCAGCTGAAACTAGGGAAACTAAGCTGGAAAATAAGCTAAAAGGGGAGAGGCAGATTACACTAAATTAACTAAGGTTAAAAGCAACTGTTAAGCTAATGGGAACGATAAAAGCTAAAGGAACATGGGATAAGCTAAAACAGGAAGATAACTAAACCTAAAAAGCTAACACAAACTAAAATGAGCCAAAGAGACAGCTAGAAACGTAAGAAAACTAAAATAAACTATAAGCCCAAACCTGTGGCAAGAAGTCAAAAGCAACTCTATGGTTCAAAAATAAGCCACCTAGAGGGAGTCTAGGGGCTTGAGCTTATAGGAGCTTAAAGAATGGCTTATGGCCTTTCTAGAAGAGCAAAAAGTTCAAGGTTTAAAAAGCACATAAGCAAGAACAAGGGGCTGTCAAATGGGGCTTTTGCACCAGGGGAGATACTCATACACGGCTAAAAGGCCAGCTTATAAATAAGCTGGCATATACGCTCAAAACTGAAAAATTAGTTAAAACAGGTTAAGTATGGCTCATGGAGAGCTCATGCACAAAATATATTAAACCGAAAACACCAACTACCCTCTGATAATTAGGCTTGAGCAATGGCAGTGGTGACAAAAAAAAACTTGACAGAATAAAGAAAATGAATGTGAAACTTAGGACATTTTACTAAGACATTGTGTACTACTAATGATTCCAAGAAAAGTGGTAAATTAGCAGCAACGGGTACTTACCCTAACTTAGCACAAACCAACTAATTTACATTCCTAAAATCCAACCTATTCAAGCTGTTGGTGCAAGACACCTTGAGTTTGAATTATAAATCCTAACAACCTCTTAAAACAGATTAGTACCTCCTAGGATAGCTAGCAGAAAGTGGTTCATAGACCCCAACCCATTAACATTTCATTTCTGGCCCATTTTAGGTTTAACCCAAACACCCTTTTATGCTAGGAAAATCAATTTGTAAACTTGTTTAAGCTGATTTAAGATGGGCCATGAGGAAGCAGACATCACTTGAGATCAAAGAAGTTAAAATAAGCAAACAGAAACAGGAGGAATAAATCACTATCAAGAAAGTCAAATAAAACAACATGGAGAAACTAGTAAGACAGCTTTTAAACAAAAAAAAAAACTTTGAAATTTGGAATTTTCATTCAATAAAAAGGATACAATGACTTCAATTTAAAAGACAGAGTTAAAACATAATTAAAGACAAGTAAAAGTAAAACTACAACTAAAAAATTCTCCTACTCTTCAATGTGCTTCCTCTCTTTATAGCTGCCAAGAATGTGTTTATTGTGCTTTCTTTTTGAGAGCAAACCAAAGACCAATCTCGACCTTTAATCCTGCCTTGGAGCTCGAGTTCTTTGATCCCGTCATAGCCATTTAAATTCTTGGCGCCCAAACATTAGCCACGATTGGCCAGGTGACCTATACAACATGTATGGGGGTTTTAAATGGAGTGTGTTAAGGTGTGATCCCTTGTGTAATCGTGAGGTTGAGTGTTATAGGGAGAAGGAAAAGGTTCACAGGCATTGGGTTTTGGGTTATGGCGGGAAAAATGGTTAGGTTTGTCTATTTTAATTTTGGGGTGCAGGAAGGGTTTGGGAAATTGGCAAAGTTAGTCCCCCGGAGTTATATGGGGTATTGCAAACTTCGTCCTTGTGTGGTTAAAGGTTTGGGGACTTGGCAGTTTAAGTCCCCAAGGGTTATTTGTTCAATTGCATCACCCGTCCTTGTTAGTACAAGTCTTTAGCCTTGGCAGATTTGGCCCTTGGGGTTTTTCTTTGCCACTTTGGCAGCTTTCCCCCTTGTTTTCTTTTTTCTCTTAAATACAAGTTTAGGATTTTAGCAATTTTTACCCTCAAACTTATATTTCTTGACTTGTTGACTTTTTGGCTTCGGGGTTGACTTGGATTGACTTTGACTTTGACCAGTTGACTTTTCTGTTGACTTTTTGACTTGATTGACTTTTCGGCTTCGATTTGGCTTTGTCTTTCACAGTCTTTTCCATTCCGAGTCCGGTTTTGTCGTTTTGGCTTTGTTTTTCGTCCTTTTCTTAGTTATCCGTTCCTGCACAATACAATTAGCAAAACAAGCATATATTTGGCATTTTAAGTCCGTTTTTGGTTATTTTAGCTCGTTTTTAAAGGTAAAAGGTATGTGTAATTAAGCACATACCAAAATCCCCCATACTAAGGTATTGCCGTGTCCTCACGCAATGCTATGAAGTAAGCATTTACGAAAACTAAGAATCTCAATCTCTCTCGACTAATAACTTTGAAAAGTAGCACAGTGTTCGTCAAGGGAAACTAAAGAATCAAAGGCTTCGACAAGTCCCGTTTTCACCATTTTTATTTGTACACTAACTATCCCTAATATTTTTGGATTTTTCTTTTTCTTTTCTTGACTACCTGTTTGACTTCCTTTATTATATCAACATTGGGATCATAGAATGAGAAACGACCATAGAATAATCTACGGATGTCCTGACGGATAAATTCATCGTCCCCGATTTTTTCACTAGATCCAAACCAAGCAATTAAACAAGATCATGTCAATATAAGTCTAAATGCTAAGCACTCATACTTATGACTTGTGAACTTTTAACTCCCAACATGAGTGTATGGTTTAAATGTGTGTACTCAATTTCAACTCAACCATAGATCAACTTATTTCCATAGTCCGTGATTCAAGATAATCATGCCTCAAAGCACAACTTATTAGGACCTTGTAACTTTATTTTAAGAACGAAGATAATTCACTGAGAGCTTTTGCAACATCTTTATCATTAATATCAAAAGTTCTTAAAGCTAGGAATGCTTGCTTAGTTTGAACACCTACCTAGCCTCGCTCCTAGTAGATAACACAATCCAACGACCGATGTTCTAAGTTGAAAACCCACCCCGTTGCTAGCGTAGTGGGAAATCACAACAACCACCTTCTTCCTGACAAGCTAGATTGTGTCTTAGTTTTGAACCCTCACCTACGACCACGCTTCCTGTGAATATCACAACACACCAATCCTGAATAAAAAGATGTCTTGAGTTATTGAACCCCCCCCTCGTGGTTAGCGGAGTGGATAACACGACACATCTTTTACTTGCTCCATATAATCAAATGTATGCTTCATTGGCAAAATATCAATACTCATGCATTTTGCATTCAACTTCATTTATGCTTCTTTGGCATTTTAACTTTCGAATTAGGTAAGAACAGAAAAATCTCGCTTTAAAAGAATCAATCACAATTGAAGTTTTTTCGTAAAAACCATCGATCACTTAGTTGAACTGATTGAAGTACGTGATTAAGGGGATTAGAAGCTAATGGGAGAAAAAAGCCACAAGTACTCCATATAAGTTTTTGTCCACACATAAACTTATATTTAACACTATCACTTCTTGTTCTTCACATTAAAAAAATTCGAACAATCGAATTCGTGAAAAGCTTAGCTACAAGCGGCAAGTTGAGGAACTAGCTAGGGCTCAACACGCAATCGGTCAAAAATTATTCTCATTCTACCCATTAGGAAAGTCAAAACTGTGACAAAACACTTATTTTATTTTTGAAAATTTTTAAATTTTTTCATTTTTTTGGTATTTTTGCAAAAATTTGGTGGTAAAAACGGGATTACGTGATAACAACGACTGCAGGCAAAAATCAAATCGAAGATCCCCCCCCCCATACTAGAACTAAACATCGTCCTCGATGTTTCAAAGGGGTTCCTACGTAAATCTAAGGCCGTTTATGAAGTGTGCCAAAAGATAAAACGTTAGTCGAATGATTTGGATAACTGATCCCAAATGAAGCTGAGGATGTGAAAGTTTACTCCATGTGGATATTACAAGTCAAGAAGTCTTCACAATCCGAGAAATCCTGGACATACAATACAAAGCACACAAATATGGACAAAACACGGGTAATGGAAAAATGCAAGCCTTCTCACACACAAAAACACTTATTAGCATAAAGAAAGAAGATAGACTGGATAAGCATGGGTTGCCACCCACGAAGCGCCTTGTTTTTGTTGACCGAGTCACAAGCTCGACTCGACCCCGAATTCATTTGTCCATGGGGAAGCAAGTGGAAGATAAAATCATCATCGGACTTTCATTCAAGTGGTTTGGATAAACATTGAATTTCATGAAAGTTCCACTCCGATGAGATACATCCGGCATAGAAGAATGATAAATGGAAATGCCGGGGTCAAAAATGGTATCTTCATTCCCGGTGGAGAGAAGATATGGAGGGACAACGGGATACGTGAGAAAAGCAAGAAAAATCCATACAACATAAGTGAAGAGAGAAGATTGGTCATCCTCAAGTGGTGCATTCACATTAGTTGTAGACACATTCTTACGAATCCCGAGGTCAATAGAAGTCAAATCTCCCGGATCGGGCTCAATCTTAAATTTTGAAAATTCAAGTTCCGGGAGAGACATATGTTAGTGAGTTCATCACGAACTCCTCAAGATAAAGTCACTCCTATCGGCAGGGTAACTGATCATACGAAAGATCAAAGATAAAATGAATCATATTTGAAGAAAAATCACATGAGTAGTGGATACTGCCAAACCCTTCTCTTAAATTGAATCGTTTTATTCAACGTAGAAAGCTTTATAATCTGAAGAGATAAATCAGAATGAAGTAGTGGGAATGCCACTGACAATCTCTTCAAGATTAAAAACTGAAAGTTTCAGAATTCGGGGATAAATTATCAAAGGTGTGAGCACTCCAAGAAAGATTAGGAAATGTGGAGGTAGACTTGATCACAACTTCGGAAGATGGAGTGGGATTATCTCTTAATGCATCGATCTTAGCAATAAGAAGATTGACATTCAACAATTTTTCACGAAGGATATCGTCTTTGATTGTTAAAAGAATGTCATCATCAATCCTTCCAACTTCCGGATCAACAATATCCACCACCTCTAAGCTGACGATCTCAACATCGGGAGGTGATGCATCGACATAATCGATATTCTCACCGTAGGGAGAATCGTCATCACTCGAAGAATTATCATCGTCAGAATTGACAACAATCTCAGAATGTTCATTGAGAGCATTAAGAGAGGTAGGATTGTTACAAAGAGGCACATCACACACATTGTCAGGAATACCCTCGGACTCACTTGGGATTGGGACAAGGTCCTCAACACTAGACTTTATGAATTCGTCCGATTCCGTTTCCGGAATAGTGTCAAGATGCTCGTCCCCCATACTTAGAGAGTTATCGGGTTCCTCGATTGGTAAAACGGGTGTGATTGCAATGGTATCGTCTTCGTCATCATCGTAGCAAATGGGAATCTTCCAAGATCGATCTTTAGCCGCTTGTTCTTCCGCGATTCGCTTTTCTTCTTCCTTCTTTTGTATAGCTTGACCAACCATATCACATAAGGTTGTCATTTGTTCCATAAGCTTATTACTAGAATTGAGAAGCTCATTTTGGGTATTGAAGATTGGATGATTGACGGTATATTGCGGGGGTTGAAATTGGTCAAAACCAAAAGAATTATGATCATAGCAAGAATTTTGCTCATGATAATAGTCTTCATTCGTTGGTTGACATTGGTAAGTTTCATGAGGACCCCCGCAATTTTCACAACAAAGGTATTGTTGTGGAAAACTCGGTGAGGTTTGTGGAAAATAATCAAAGTTTTGATTGAAACACAGGTCCTGTTCGTAGACAAACGGGACTTGAGGTGGACAATCGTAACCGTAATGAGGATCGTTCCCACATAACTCACCTTGCTATTCCTTTAGATGAAACCCAAATCGATGACCAACTTTATTTCATCAAGGAACCGATTGAGATTATGGACAGAGAGGTCAGGTAATTGAAATAAAGTCGTATTTTGAAAATTAAGGTCAGATGGAATTCCAGGTAGGGTCCTGAATTCACCTAGGAACGAGAAGATCAGTGTTGAAGGAGATACCCACACCTATATCCCGCCAATCTGAAATCCAATGTCACGTCTTAAGCTTTGATGACAAAGCTCTTTTAACGAGGAAAGGATGTCACAACCCGTAAATTTCCGATCAATAATTTAGCCGTTTCCAGTCGATAATTTGAATTTTTAAAGTTTCGTTAATTTTTTACGTTTAACCGGGAACATGTTCCGTTATTTACTAAGAATCATCACCGGAAGTGATACGTGCATCCAATCATCATAGTCTTTCGTCAGTAGACGCGTTTTTATGTTTTAAATTAATATTTAAAATTTCATAATTTTCCGTGATGTCGTTACTCGTTTTCGTTAATTGCGTGATACGTGCCTTACTTGATAAATTTATGCATACATGAAGCTATGAAATTAAATCAAACATGAAGAACTAACTCTTGGATGGTGGAGACCACATTGGTCCCCCTGGCTCATCCTAACCGAATACACACACATACATGTTTAGGATTCCTATTTTTGAAATTTGAAATTGAAGACAAGGTTCCAACAAAATAGGAACAAGGACATGTACTTACCAAGTTTGATTCGTAGATCAAATTGGTCCCCTTTGGGGCTTGTCACCTTGTCGTCACCTACACACACCCACACACACTCTTGCTATTTGTTTTTGCTTACTAGTTAAGCTAGTGCACACCATATAAACCAAAGGCATGTTTCATTTATTATTCATTCACTTCACAAAGAAAAACACACTTATCCTTTGTTTCTCCTCTCCGAACCGTCGCCTACATACATACATATATACTCTCGAAATATTTTTCATACATTTGATCAAAAACCAATGAAGACCTTGAAGTTTTATTGATAATATTGATATTCGGGTAGTTAAAACACAACATTTGGGTTGTTTTAGTCTTGTTCATCCTCCTAAAACCTTCAATCTTTGTAAGTCATCTAATCTTTATAAAACTTGTACTTTTGAGGTTATCTTGATGCATAAACATTTGTTGTACAACTTGTTTTGTAAAAATAAAGATTTTGAAACTACGTAAACCTTAAAAGGTAATACTTATTGTTCGAAATAATAACAAGAAACATAAGAAAATCATAGTTTTGTGATCTGAGGTTAGTTTGCGTTTATAAAAAGGAGGTAATATATAGGCTTATTGGATTCGCTTATTTAAAAAAGCCTTTTGGAAAGCTTATATGATCTATCGACTTATATAACTTATGTTTGTTCGACCCAATAAAGGAAACCACAAGAAAATGTTTTGTTCAAGCTTATTGATTCGACATATATATTTCGGCATATTTCATGATTATTTATGAAAGATACAAAGACGTAAGCTTATTTACATGGTGCCTTAATAAATAAGCCAAAGAATGCTTAAGGGGCTTTTAAGCCACGTCCCACATCCGAAAAGCCCATGAACCGCGAGCTTAACTCATAAGCTTAAGCTTAAGGTTCGGCTTATGTTCTTTTGGCTTATTAAGAGCTTATGATAGCTTATTGCTGAACCAAGGACTTATTTAATACTTTTTGCTTATCAGACTAGTTATAAAGAGTTTTTATTGATCGAACTTGTGAAACATAAATTGAAAGTGAGTTTTTACTAAAGTCTATGACTTTGGAAAGCATGTAAACACGAACGGGTCATGCCGAAATTTTGTAAAAATTATATACTTAGAATAAATTGTGAAAATATATTCTATAAAACTTTTCCAAAAAACATATTATTTATAAATGATAAATAATATACATACTTAACTTATATAAATAAATTAAAATACTTATTTACGTTTTCTACTTACATATTTAATTTAAAACCCGACAGTTAAGCGTGCTCGTGTGAGGGAAGCACTAGCATGGGTGACCTGTCGGGAAATGGATAAATTAAAGATATTAAAGCATCATTATCAAAAGATTTTAAATCAATATTTGGGTTTATTGGGTAAAGAGCCGAACAATACAATAAATATGTAAATATATATATTATGTAAATATAAATATATAGTTTTATATATTTAATATTACTCTATACCAACAACCACATTACGATCATTAATGTTTTATAAACAAAGTATTTTTAAGTAAAATTTGATGCATCATCCGCATTTTTCCATCATTCCGATTCTAAGACGAAACCTATATCCTCTTAGGTCGCATCCGTGTACCGTCGTTCGTTTCCGTGTGATCATATTTCGAGACGTTTACTCTTTCATTTCACCAACTCGAGGTGAGTTCATAGCCCCACTTTTACTCGTTTTGAATAAATGTTTTATAACTTGGGGTGAGAAACATTGCTTGATTTTTAAACTGACAACATGTACTATACGTGAGATTTCCCTGTTTACGTGTTGCCTAAGTAGCGTTAGACCACTATTGCCCGAATCATCATGAACCGTTAATTACTGTAACCGTCCTTTGGTTAAGTGAGCGCGAGTGAATAAATAGATCTATTGGGACTAATTATCCTTATCCGGGTAAGAAGCACTTACTAGTTCGAGTTTGCCAAGAACTAACGGATATATGTCATGTCGAAACTAGTTAGGTGGTCTTTGGTCGGACACCTGAAGGGCAAGCCTTATATATCACTATACATGCTATCTTTCAGTATTAGCTTTGGTGTCATAAGCTTAGCGCAACGTAAACACCTTTTTATGTGAAGTTGTATCTGTTATAACTGTCACATACATATTGATAAACTTGTGGTACACACTAATTACATTTGACATAAACATATGAATTCACCAACTTATGTTGACGTTTTAAACATGTTTTTCAGGTACTTAGCTTTGGACTTCTCTAATGTGCTATGTGGAGTCTACGTGCAATATGATATCATCTTTCAAGACTTTATTATCATTCATACTCGTTGTCTTTTGAAAACTTAATTATGCTTCCACAACGTTTTAAATTTCATTTCAAATCTTGTAAGACTTATCCATTTTTAATAAATACAACGAGTTATGATTTTCAAAACGTCCATTAGTGGTCGTTCTTTGTACTTTGTGTGATGTATATTATGACGTCACGCCCCCGGACACGTATTCCGTCCAGGCCCCGTTTTGGGGTGTGGCATTTAAAGCTACCCGTTTAGATCAGAAAATTAGACGCCTAATTCGGCAAAGTCAAAAGTGTCAAAACTGAAATTGGTCTATAAATTATGATAGAGGACGTTCCAAGATTCGTTTCAACATAAGGCACGACCCGTAGCTCTCAAAAACGAAGTTTTTATGGTCAAAAGAAGTCTAGAAAATGTTTCGCCAAAATTCTGCATTAATTTGAAAATGGTGGTTGTTGTCAGATTCGAAAATGGGCATTTTCATCATCTCATGGTCCGTTTCAGCCTTCAGCCGAAACATGAAAATTGTTCGGTAGGCCGTTTTACTTTTTCGTGAGGCTAACTAAGTCAAAAATGCTTAATGACGGGTCTAAAACTTAAAAGTAAATCTGTGTTTTTTTAAATGTAAGTTTCTGCTGAAACTTGTAGGGGTATTTTGGTCATTTTTTGTTGGGTTTCGGGTCTCGGCCAAAACTAAAAAGTTGTCCGAAACGTCGTTTCGCTTATAAAAGCTTAAGAGTCCGAGTCGTGAAAACATAATTTAGCGGGTCGAAAAGCTTAAAATAAGTTCTGCGTTTTTCTTTTTTTTTGTTACATCAGACCTGAGAAAAGGGTATTTTTGTCATTTTCTATCAAGTTTCGGGTCTCGGGTAAAACTAAAAAGTTGCTCAGAATATCGTTTTACTTTTCCCCGAGGCTAGTTAAGTTTAAAAGTGCTTTACGACGGGTCGTTTTTGATGAGTCGAACTTAAGAAAAACTTATATTTTATAAAGTTAAAGATGGCGAAATTTTTAGAAAGGGTCAATCATTGTTAGAGAAAATGGTTGGGCGTAAAATACCAAAACAAAATCTAAACGGCAACAAATAAGTAGACATGACTCGATTTCGGTCAAAAAGTCATAATCGTTTATAAAACGGGTCAAAATGGGTAATTTTCATTAAAATTTCTTATTAGTCGGAAGGGGTTAAAAAAATGGAATAAAATCTTAAGACGTAACACTTAGTGCGTATAAGTAAGTAAGTTTGGCGCGCACATGGATTCTACAATATAAGATTTACATGTATGTCGGAATATATATTTATACTTATGCAAAATATGCACCTTCTTATAATCACATATATTCTAAAAGCAGACCCTATTAATATAGGACGCGTAGAGTGATGACATTGTTCTTCCTTTGTTAATTTTCTCGATCGATACTCCTATCTACGGTGAGTTTTTCACATTCCCCTTTTTTACATGTTTTAAATGTTTTGGGGTGGAAAGCATGATGTGTCGTTTGTTAAATTACTTTTAAGTAATTAATCTTTTGAGCATATTTGAACTTAACATGTTTGAATGTATGGACTTGGTTATAACTGTTGAACTTAGGAAACGTTTTGAACTTTTAACTTTGAACTTGAATATGTATATATATGATTGAATCATGGAAACCCCCACTACAATTTAACACATTATCCCCCTCATCGTGTGGATTGAGACGTAATTACTATATAGATAGCGCTATTAGGATATTAGCCCCTCCTCACTCCCCGCACGAGGGTGCATAGTACTAAGTGTTTGTGCCACACTATACAAGTAGAACTTGATTGGATGTTGGAACGGTTAGGCTGAATACGTTTTAAAGAGTGTCTCGCAAATGCTATAAAGCATACATTATACATAGTATTGTTTCTGACTCTCAACTTGTTTGGAAATTGATTTTGGTTTGGACAACAGTTTTTGATAACTTGCCATTGAGTTGGCAAACTATTATCGGACATCTACTCTTTTCTAAAACTATATTTTGTGTACATAATCTTGTGAGCTCACCAACTATTTCAATAGTTGATCGTTTTTATCATGCTTTTCAGGTGACATTCCTAAAGTTGGAAATTTAGTGTACTTGCACTTGGACTTGTTAAAGATGTCTACTTTCTTCCCAGTTAATGTCTTTTTGGATATCTATGTTCAGAAGAAAAACAACTTATGTTGACTTTTGTACTCTTTAAACTTGTATTTGGTATTGTTGTAATTCAGATAACTTTCTTTTATCTTAATCATGTATGGTGTTTTATCTATCATCTTGTGTGATGTTTATAAATATGTTACACCTCGTAGTTCCGCCTTGGTGGGGTGTGACATGGGCCATATCCTGAACTGGTCCCTTGTCTACCTCATCATCAAAAGTGTTGGTTTGTCGAGCTGCAAGAAACAACAGTTGCTCCTCATCTAAATCTACTCCATTTTCTTGTGCTTGCATCAGCAACATCTTTTCCTTGAAGTAGTCAGAATTCTGTGGTCGCTTTGGCTGAATACAGTTTCTTGTTATATGACCAATCCCATTGCAGTTGTAACACTTGATTGGCTTTCCTTGCCCAACATTTGCATTACCAGCTCTGTACTAAGCTCCCCCATTACCTGCAACAGCAGCACCCCGAGCATTGTTTCCCTGAACCCTGTTCCGTCTCCCCTGAACATTCTGAACCACAACCCTGCCATTCTGCACTATAGGTTGATTCTGTATGTCGGAGGAGGTTCTCAATTGATTATTGGTTTGAGGAAATTGTGTTTTGTATTGTTGGGCGAGAAGGGCAACTTGTTTCGTTAAATTGTCTAGCAATTCACCAGCTGGGGAAAAACCTGTATCAAGTTGTGTATTATCAGTAAACTGAGGTTGGTAAGTGACGGGTGGAGTGTATGAAGGTTGTGAAGGAACTGATGATGATGAAGGATATTGATAAGATAAGACATTAGACACTAGGGCAAGTGGATCATGTGAGTGTTGGTTGAGTCTTTCCATCAGCATCTTGTTCTCATTGGCATGCAACTCGTGTTGCTTTAGGTAAGCATACAACTGATCATGATTGGACTCTTTCAAACCCCTGTTTAACTTGACCGCCGTCACAAATCTACCCCATTCGGGTAACATGTTGTTTACAAACTTAGAGTTCAACTGAATTTTAGGCACGGTCATTTTGATGTGTCTCATGTCATTGATTAGCTTTGAAAACCTGACTTAGTAGTCATGAATGTTTTCACCCTTGTATTGCCCGAAATATTCAAATTCATCGTACAGCTGAGATTCACAGTCATCTTTGGTCAATTCAGAACCTTCCAATAACATCTTCACATTATCCCAAATATCCTTAGCATCCGTGTTATGGTTAATGAGTTTGTAGATGTCTCTTGGAAAACCCTAACGAAGGATATTCATTGCATGAATGTCGGCTCTAAGTCTATCCTTTTCAGCTTGTGAAAGGTTTGCAACCACTCTGTCTCGTTCTAGGCCTAGATAAGGACCATCAGTACCTTAATCAAAATCGCATCTCTGCACCGTCCCATCTTGAATGGGCCTTTTAACAATAGACTTAAGTATGTACTAAACAAGCATATATTTGGCATTTTATGTCCGTTTTTGGTCATTTAGACTCGTTTTTAATGGTAAAAGGTATGTGTAATTAAGCACATACCAGTAGGGTTCATTCCAGAATCTTCTTCACTATCCTTAGGACCTTGAGAGATTAATGGATCAGTTGTGCAGAAAGGTATTAGGATGTATTCTTGTTCAGGTTCTATCTTCTTTTCAGCTTGACTTGTAACAATGTTATCTCTAGTTCCTGCAATACTATTAGTTTGATTTCCTGCAACAACTGGCACATAGTTCATAGATATTGTCAAAGAATCAACATCAAAAAGCTAGTCTGGTCCATTTCCTGTCACGTTAGGTGTATTTTCAAGAAATCTAATGTTTAAGGTCTCTTCAACTATCCTGGCCCTCTTGTTAAATACTCTCATAGCCTTGCTAACCACAGAGTACCCAACAAAAAATCCCTCATCAGCTTTTCCATCCAACTTGCCTAGATGATCCCTGGTATTTAAGATGGTAACAAGACACCCAAAAAGTTTCATGGAGTCTATCAATAGGGTTCTTCCATGAATAAGTTCATAAGGTGTCTTGTTATGAGGCTTAATGACTAAGACCCTATTTAGCACATAGCAAGCAGTATTAACTGCTTTAGCCCAAAAGGTGGTTGGAAACTTAGAGTTAACTAACATAGTTCTTGCAGCCTCTATCAGTGTTCTGTTCCTCCTCTCAGCAACACCATTCTGCTGAGGAGTCCTAGAAAACTGAATTCCCTCTTAATACCCTTCATTTCATAGAACTAATTCATTACACTATTTGTGAACTTAGTTCCATTATCACATCTGATAACTTTATGGTCTAGTTGATTTTCTATTTCTTTTATGAAGGTCTTTAAGATCCCACTAGTTTCATCCTTAGTGGCCAAAAAGAATACCCAAGAAAATCTACTAAAGTCATAAGTGAAAACTAGACAATAAGACTTTTTCATTAAACTCTTAGCATTTGTAGGACCAAATAGGTCCATATGAAGCTGTTGGAACCAAATATCACTTTCACTTCCCCATGGAGACCAAGAAAATAAGATGAGATAAAATGGAAGAAATTTAGAGAGAAGTTAGAGAGAGAAAGTAGAGAGAAAAAGAGTTGGTTAATTCATTCAAGTGAAAAATAACAAATGAGAATCAACACCATTTTCCATAGAGGAAAATGGTATATATACCCTACACAACTACATGGGGCGTGTGGGCTTTTACTTGGGCCGGGCTCGGGATTGACTTGGGCTTTAGCCCGATACACATACAATATTAGCTTACATTTACGAGCCCGTTTACCCTTCTAGCCTATTACAACGTATAATTAATTAAGTGACCGAGACCTAATATAATGAACGAACTTCCTTGTTCGACTCAATATTTTAAGGCTAACAATCTCCCCCGAAGTGAGTTCATTGTGACACTCCTTCATGAGATCAATGAGATTGCTTTTGTCGTTAAGATCTTGTGGTCTTGGTCTCTGAATTCATTGTAGGCTTGTTCCTTCATGCTTTGTGATCTTTGATCTTGAGCCTTTATCATTGTCTTTCGACTTCGTCTTTATGTCCGAGATCTTTAAATCTTTTCCTTGCTTGTCTTGATCATCTTTGCCACCTTGCGATCTTGTGTCTTGACCAACATGCTCATACTTTGCATCATCTTGAAAGCTTGCTAACAATCTCCCCCGAAGCTTGATTTCTGAGGAGTTATCTTTAATATCAGAGTTTGCGGAAGTCTTTGTCTTTAATTCTTGAGCTTTCATGATTCTTGAATCTTGATGCTTATAGAATGTCATTGTAGATTGAGCATGAGCATGTGATAATGAATCCGACTTCAGCTGGAATGAGGCATCACCATCTCCATCTTTATGTATCATGAAATAAAACAGTTAGAAATAAAGCGGGTGGACGAATATGGCTTTGTCATTCGTCCGGATTTGGTTAGATTAACCTCCGGTTCCGTAGGACCGTTTTACAGTATATAAAGAAATCAAAGCCGAAGCCAGAGAGATCATGCCTCAACCTTCTACAGTCAACTGCAGCTAACTCACAGTCAACCAAACCCAAGCTCTATTGTTTTATAAAGTTCAAGGGCTGACTTTGCAATTTATGGAAGTTATTTACATCTTGAAATGGGGCTTAACAAACACAAGGGCCGAATGTGTAATTCCATCATAGTTGCAAAAGGGCGCGGGTCAATGAGCCGGGTCAAACTACCCACTTTCCACCTCTCAACCAATCACAAGCCAACCCCTAACCCAATTCAACCCGATCCTACCCATCCCTTAACCCGACCAACCCGGTTAACCTTATAACCTCAATAACATTTACTGTACACCTATTTACCCCCAAATACGATTTACACACTCACACACACATGAACACACACGAACACCCCATAAACCCTAGTTTCTAAACCCCTCACCCACACCCTAATTAACCATAGGGTTAACAACCCTCTCACAAACCCTAACTCATCTGTCACTATCAATCATCCCCTAACCATTCCACCCTGGCAAAATAATAAGAATCGATTGGATGATGTGACGTGTGTAAGTGAATACTCTCACATAACTAGCACACCAAGCCACGTCAATGATCCGGGTTAAACATCCTACGGCTCACAAGGAGAGAGAAGAGATGGAGGGCCAAGATGAAAAAGAAAAGAAGGATCGAGAAGAAGAAGGTTAGCTCGAGCTTGGGGTATAAAAACCCCCCTCATTCCAGCACACCAGAGTAGTAGGAATTAGTGGTTAATTTTTAGTTTATTTTTGTTAGTAGTTTAATTTTTCGATTCAAGTTGTTAGAAGTTTTTATGTAATTTTAATTTCATTTCATTTCGTATTGTAAGAGATTCTATTTCAGTTTTTAAATAAAAGTATAATTTCTTAATAATTCGTGTGTCATTCTAAATTCTGTCGAAATTTTTGGTGTTTGTGTTTGTTTTGTGATTATGTTACAAGCTTGGAAGTCTCTATTGGAATGGATGGTGATGAGACTCCAAGAGGGTTTCGAGCTGAGGGTCAGCTTATAGGTAGATTAGTTGTTTGTTATTGATTTAGGGCTTATGTGGATTAAGCCATAAGCCCACACAGCTTATTCACTTTCCTGTTCTAGCTGGAAAGCCAAGGTACCCTTATTTTTGTTTTACATTTGTTCTGTTTTTGTTTTATCAATAAGCTGTGGGTTATATTAGAGTTAAATAAGCTGTTGAATTTGCTTATGTTTGATTAAGCATAATATTGAGTAGTTAAAATTCTGTCAAGTGCCCTTTTATTTTGCTTTGTTGATCTAGTTGATAGGTAGGTTACTAAGCTTCTAGAGCTTATAATCTGATAAGCTTATTTAGCTTATTTTAAATAAGTAAAAGTTTAGTTTCAAATAGTTTTAGCTTTTTAAAATCTGTTGCTAATAAGCTGTTTAAGGGATGCTGTTTGTTAGTTGTAAGAGGTTGCAGGGGCCTGTTCTGTTTCTTTTTCATAATTTCAGTTAGTATTAAATTTACACAGTTAGTCCTTGTTGGTTACTCAGTTAGTCCTTGTTAGTTACTCTGTTAGTCCTTAGTTAATTACATAGATAGTCCTTAGTTAGTTTAATTGTTAGTCTAGTTAAGTCCCTAGGATAAGGGACTATATTTGCCATTAGTTCAAACTTTGTGTTTTTTATAAAACTTTAAATTGACCCCGCCTACCCTTAACTTTCTGTTATTGCACTTTCGGCCCATATGTTTGTTTGAATTTAGTTTAAGTTTTATAAAAATAGTTTTTTATAAATAATAAAATTAGGTTTTTAGTTTAATTAGTTAAATTAGTTTTTAATAAATAGTTTAAAATTAGGGCTTTTAATAAAATTAATTTT
>BQNB010051372.1:4807-41025 GCA_026074375.1 Tanacetum coccineum | reverse complement strand
GTGGTCACTTTGTATCCAAACAAATCATGTACGATTCGACATTATATATGAAATATTGATGTATTATGTTATGGTTGATTTCATTTTATTCATTCTCCATTGTGTTGTGGTGTAATTATTATTATCATATCCATTTGTATAGACATTGTAATTATATCTCACGTACATTGTATTCTTGTGATTAGTAGAATCATGTTTATAACAAGACAAGGAGCAAACAACACCATGACTCCAGAATCTATTCAAGCTATGATCGATCGGGCAATCCAAAGAAACTCTACCCATACTCAGGATGATGCAAGCCAAAATTCGGGTGGAGGACCCAAAAGGCCTATGCAACTTGCACGTGTCTGTTCCTACATCGATTTCATGAAATGCCAACCCTTGAACTTCAAGGGAACTGAAGGCGTTGTTGGCTTGTCTCAATGGCTCGAAAAGATGGAATCAGTATTCCACATTAGCGGTTGTGCCGTTGAAAATCAAGTGAAGTTTGCTACCTGCACTCTGCTAGGTGCTGCACTAACCTGGTGGAATGGTCATGTGAGAACCGTAGGTCATGATGCTGCCTATGCTATGACTTGGGAAACTTTTAAGAAGAACTTGACGGACAAATATTATCCAAATAATGAGATCAAGAAACTTGAAATTGAACTGTGGAATCTTAAGGTCAGGGGAAACGATGTTGCAGCTTACACCCAGCGTTTCCAAGAACTAGCCTTGATGTGCACCAAATTTCTTGCTGATGAAACCGCGAAGATTGACAAGTATATCGGTGGACTTCCCGATAACATTCATGGAAATGTCATGTCTGCAAGACCCAAGACTCTTGACTTTGCTATCGAGTTGGCCAACGACTTGATGGATCAGAAGCTCCGCACTTATGCGGAAAGGCAGAATGAAAACAAGAGGAAGGCTGATGATTCGTCAAGAAACAATCACCAACAACAACCCCACAAGAAGCAAAATGTAGCTAGGGCATACACTGCCGGCCCTGGTGAAAAGAAGGCCTATACTGGAGACCTACCTCTGTGCACCAAGTGCAATTACCATCACACTGGACAATGTGCACCCAAGTGTGGAAAATGCAAGAGGTATGGTCATGCTACCACTGATTGCCGGGTCAACACCAACAACAACAATAAGAATCAAAAGGCTGGGGCATGTTATGAATGTGGTAACACCGGGCATATGAGAAGAGATTGTCCGAAATTGAAGAACCGTGGAAATGGCAACGGGAATGGTACAGCTCAAGGAAGAGCTTATGCTTTGGGAGGAAGAGATGCTAGCCCAGACTCTAACGTCATCACGGGTACGTTTCTTCTCAACAACCGTTATGCTAAGATTTTGTTTGATACTGGTGCGGATAGGAGCTTTGTATCTTCTACCTTTAGTGAAACAATTAGCATTACCCCCACTACATTAGAAAATCATTATGACCTAGAATTAGCCGATGGGAAAATCATAGGAGTTAGATAGTCATAAATTCTAGGTTGTACACTACACAATCAAATCATCTATTCAACATGACTTGATGCCGGTCCTACTCGGTAGTTTTGATGCAATTTATTTGGGATGATTGTTAACAAAGTACATGGAGTGATCATCTTTACGAAGAAGATATACGTGTACTTCGGTGGATAAATGTTAATCTTTCAAGGAAACGAAAACAACCAAAGGAAAGGAATCCCGACTGAGTATCATTTCGTGCACTAAAGCACAAGAGTATTTGTCAAAGGGATGTGATGTCTTTTTGGCACACATTACTATGAAGGAAGCCAAGGACAAGTCGGAGGAGAAGCGACTTGAGGACGTGTCGATCGTCAGGGACTTTCCTGAAGTCTTTCCTGAAGACTTGCCGGGTATTCCACCAGCTCGACAAGTAGAATTCCAAATTGATTTGGTACCAGGTGTTGCACCTGTAGCACGGGCACCTTATCGGTTGGCACCATCAGAAATGAAAGAACTGGCGGAACAACTTCAAGAACTGTCCGACAAAGGATTTATAAGACCCAGCTCTTCACCTTGGGGAGCCCCGGTCTTGTTTGTTAAGAAGAAAGATGGATCGTTCCGTATGTGCATCGATTATCGTGAACTAAACAAGCTAACGGTAAAGAACCGTTATCCACTTCCGAGAATTGATGACTTGTTCGACCAACTGCAAGGATCAAGTGTCTACTCGAAGATTGATCTACGATCAGGTTACCACCAGTTGAGAGTTCGCAAGGAAGATATTCCGAAGACCGCGTTTAGGACGCGTTATGGCCATTATGAATTTCAAGTGATGCCTTTTGGGTTAACAAATGCACCCGCTGTATTCATGGACCTCATGAATAGAGTGTGCAAGCCATACTTGGATAAGTTTGTGATTGTCTTTATCGACGACATATTAATTTATTCAAAGAACAAGGAAGAGCATGAAGAGCATCTCAAACTAATCTTGGAACTACTTAAGAAGGAGGAGTTGTACGCAAAATTCTCCAAGTGTGAATTTTGGATTCCAAAAGTACAGTTTCTCGGACATGTGATTGATAGCAAAGGCATCCATGTAGATCCTGCAAAGATCGAGTCAATTAAAGATTGGGCGTCTCCTAAGAGTGCAACAGAGATCCGCCAATTTTTAGGACTCGCCGGTTATTACAGAAGATTCATTGAAGGCTTTTCCAAAATCGCAAAGCCAATGACTAAGCTGACTCAGAAGAATGTGAAGTTCGACTGGGGAGAAAAAGAGGAAGCTGCATTTCAGTTGATCAAGCAGAAGCTATGTAGCGCACCTATTCTGGCCTTGCCTAAAGGATCAGAAAACTTTATTGTTTATTGCGACGCTTCGCATAAAGGATTGGGTGTTGTACTTATGCAAAACGAGAAGGTTATAGCCTATGCCTCTCGACAACTGAAGATTCACGAGAAAAACTATACCACTCATGACCTAGAACTCGGAGCTGTGGTGTTCGCCCTTAAGATGTGGAGACATTACCTATACGGAACAAGGTGCACCGTATTTACCGACCACAAGAGCTTACAACATATCCTTGATCAAAAGGAGTTGAACATGAGACAACGACGATGGTTGGAGCTTCTTAGTGATTACGATTGTGACATCCGCTACCACCCAGGAAAGGCGAACGTAGTCGCTGATGCATTAAGCAGAAAAGAAAGGGTTAAACCTTTAAGGGTCCGAGCCTTAGTCATGACTATTGGCTTGAATCTTCCTAAACAAATCCTAGAAGCTCAAACTGAAGCATTAAAACCTGAAAACCTCACTGCTGAAGATGTTGGAGGTATGCTCCGACAAGACCTTACAAAGGAAAGATTGAAACCCCGTGCGGACGGAACCTTATGTTTAAACAACAGGAGTTGGTTACCGTGTTATGGCGACTTAAGGACTCTAGTCATGCACGAGTCTCATAAGTCAAAATATTCTATTCATCCGGGTTCAGACAAGATGTACCAAGACTTGAAGCAGTTGTATTGGTGGCCTAACATGAAGGCGAATATTGCCACTTATGTTAGCAAGTGTCTGACTTGTTCTAAAGTCAAGGCAGAGCATCAAAAACCTTCCGGTTTACTAGTCCAACCGGAGATTCCAGAATGGAAGTGGGAGAAAATCACCATGGATTTCGTCACTAAACTCCCTAAGACGACAAACGGTTATGATACCATTTGGGTGATCGTTGATCGTCTTACAAAATCTGCTCACTTCCTACCAATGAGGGAAAATGATCCCATGGAGAGGTTAATGAAGCTTTACATGAAAGAAGTAGTCACCAGACATGGTGTGCCTGTTTCTATTATCTCCGATCGTGATGGTAGATTTACATCACTATTTTGGAAAGCTCTTAATAAGGCATTGGGAACTCGATTGGACATGAGTACGGCCTATCATCCCAAAACGGACGGTCAAAGTGAAAGGACTATCCAAACTTTAGAAGACATGTTACGCGCTTGCGTGTTAGACTTTGGAAAAAATTAGGATAGAAATTTACCGTTAGTAGAATTCTCTTACAACAACAGTTACCATACCAGCATAAAGGCTTTACCCTTTAAGGCACTATATGGACGAAAGTGTCAATCACCCGTATGTTGGGCAGAAGTTGGAGATGCTCAGCTTACTGGTCTTGCAATAATTCATGAAACCACCGAGAAGATCGTCCAAATCAAAAGCAGAATCCAAGCCACTCATGACAGACAGAAGAGCTATGCAAACATTAGACGTAAACCAATGGTATTTCAAGTTGGTGACAAGGTCATGCTAAAAGTTTCACCTTGGAAAGGAGTCATGCGTTTTGGAAAATGGGGGAAGTTAAACCTTAGGTATGTCGGTCCTTTCAAGGTGATCAAGAGAGTCGGAATGGTTGCCTATAAACTTGAGCTACCACAACAATCAAGTTGAGTTCATAACACATTTCACGTGTCAAACCTGAAGAAATGTCTGTCCGACGAATCACTTGTGATTCCGTTGGAAGAACTACGGGTTGATGACAAGCTCCATTTCGTGGAAGAGCCAGTGGAAGTTATGGATCGCGAAATCAAGAAGTTGAAGAGGAGTCGCATCCCCATCATCAAGGTGAGATGGAACTCTAAACGAGGTCCTGAGTTTACCTGGGAACGTGAAGATCAATTCAAGCAAAAGTATCCACATCTGTTCACCAAGACCGCACCATCGTCAAGTGCCACGTCTTAAGCCTTGAGGACAAGGCTCATTTAACTGGGGGAGACTATAACACCCCGTGTTTTTCAGGTCATATTTCGAACTCAATTAATTCATTTTACCTTTCATTTATTGAGTTAAGCACGTTTATGACCATTTGGATCACACTAGTTAAATCGCGTAGCCGTCAAACGTTATCGTTAAGCTAAAATCTCAACCTAAGCTTAGTATAAGACTTCACTTGGACCTTTCATATTCATTAGCTAATATAATTACGTGACAGGAAGAATGATAAAATCCACATTCATTTTAATCTAGGTAAAAAAACCCTTTTAAATAATCCACACCCTAAACCTTAACTTCTATATTTTAGGGAAACAAATACAAACTAAAATAAAAACTCATATGATGTCCTAAGGATTAGCTCATACTCGGCTAGGTTTTAAAAATAAAATCCTTGCAAGCCATGCAAGTTAACTCGTGCAGATTTTATCTCAATTTCACCAAGTCAGTAAAAATTAAGAATAAGTAAACATACATAAAACAATTCATTCCTAGTTTAACCCTAATATCCAACGTATGCAAGCCCATAACCCCTTTTACCAAAAACCCACCCAAACACGTGAGTACCTAGCTGCTATATATCTTGGTTTTGCCTCCAAGTCACAAACAGTATCCACCTTTAAATCACTATACACAAATCGTAAGAAACCCAAGAAAACCTTTACCCAATTTGCCTCTACATGCACTTGTGAGTGTGCTTTTGACTAGTCTCCATACCCTCATGTTCGGTTATAAGAACCATGGCTGAGCTTGACATATTCACAAGTTCATCACAACTCAAAATCATAACTTTCATAAGTGTAATTCTCTTGTTCACTGAATTCGGCCTACACACACAAACCTCACATCACTACTCCTCTATAAACCCTAAACATTAGTCGACACTTGGGGGTTTTTCTGGTTGGTTCAAAGTCTCGGCAAGTAGAATAATTATCAAGTTGGTGCTAGGGCAAAGTTAGGGTTTCCTTTGATATTGGAGCTAGGGTTTTTGTTGGTTAATTTCGAGGCAAACTCTCTTTCATGTTTTTGTGAGTTCACGCTTTCACCCTCCTTGTTTTAAATTGCATATGTTCGTCCTAGTGTGCTTGAACAACATTAAAATGGAACCTTTTTTCCACCTCTTGATGTGTATTTGCATAATAAGAGGTAGTTTGGGTCGTGGCCTTTCTAGAGTAAAATACAACCTGTAAAGTTGCCTCATGAATCCAACACTTAGTTGCGCATTATAGTTGACCTATTGTAGTTTATTTAGCAATTGGAATCACCTAAAATGGTTGAGAAACGAATTAGTTGTGAAGTCTCAAAGTTGTGTGTAAAGACTGCCACATTTAAACCCTTTTTGAATATCATCCAACGAGCCAGATTTCTCCATAAATTGCCACGCATAGGTCTAAAGTTAAATCGAGCTAAAAGCATTTACGTGAAGCCAGATGTAATACCTATGATCTAGGACGAACCTCACCCAATCTCATTTAGTAACCAGCCCATAATTCACACTTAAAGGAAGCATGCTCGTCACTGGTCTTGACATTCTGTCGAGCACCTTGTGTGCACTCATCTGTTATGCACAGCGTACACACGCATGTTTCGACTTTTTTTTATCTAGATAATGACCACCCCATACGAAACTTATAGAAGGTAAACTGTAGATAGTAGATCGTAGAGTAATAAGGTACTTTTAGTTTGTTCTAATGTTAAGTAACGAGACCACAAATCGACCTTAAAACTCTGGCCACGCATCAGCACATGCTGAAAATAAGTTATACCATCTATATTTTTCTAACTATGAAACTGCCAAGGCAAAACACGTATGTTTAGCCCACTTTTTCACACATTAAACGACAGTTTTAGACAAAGTTCACTTAACAAGTATTGTAGACGTCCCAGCTAAGATTATAAATGTACTTTTATTTTTCAATATCGGTAAATAACAAACTCAGAATTTAATTATAAAACTCTATGATATTTCATAATAACACTTAGTAATATATATGTTTAACTCGAAAAGTAATCATCAATATTTCATCTAATTGTTTAACATACTTAGAGACCAGACCAAAGACTAGCCCAAACTAATATTTTAATGTATAAACGACCTAGTTTCTTAAACGTCCGAAGTCGTAAATTATATACTTACGGTCTAACCACGTTGACCCGATAAAGTTAATCATTTTTAAACAAGAAACTACTTTCAAACGACATCATTTTAAATATAGTTCAAGCACACACTAAGGACATGATTGCAAGTATTTATATTAGTACTTTTCCGTCTAGTAATTATGTATTATTTATTCATAGGTTATGGATAAAGCCTTTTGCATCATTTTGCGTGCCTTTACCTTGCTTCTACATTATCATTACTAGATGTGAGTTTATAGTCCCCACTGTTATACATTTCAATCATTTATCAAATCTCGGGTATGAGATCATGTTTGTTTTACAAACTGGATGCAAGTACATTTTAAATTCAAATATTACGAGTTTGCCTAAGTAGCTATAACCCACTATGCCCATCATCATGAACTGTTAATTACATAGATGTAATTGTAAATTGCATTATGTGAGCGTGAATGTTATGAATAGATCTATTTGGGATTAACATCCCCGTTCGGGCAAGTAGCACTTGCTAGTTTAACGGTTGGCCGGAAATGACGAATGTATACCATTTGGAGTCATAGATGTTACGGGTTGAACATCTACATTGGGCAAAGTCATTTACGTGTATTTGATATACATACTTTGTTTAGCTTCGGTGTCATGAGCTTAGTGCATTTCGTAATACATTTTTGTGATATTGTATTCGTTATTCTATTACAGGGAAATCTTGCTATCCACTTCATTAAATTTATAAACCTATAAATTCACCAACATTATTGTTGACAGTTTAAACATGTTTTCTTAGGTCAATAAGGTGCAAGTCAATGGATACATTGGGTGGTCGTCATTTGAAGTCACATTATCATAAAGATTTTCATGCATTACATTTTAGGATATTGTTATGTTGTGAAATCTTTATTTATCCAGGTTAAAAAATTAAGCCTATGGGCATTTGTACGAACCATTTATTAAATCCAATGTATAAGTTTTTAAACGACCCTTATAATGGTCGTTCTTATATCTTATGCTATTGGTCTATGAAGTAATACCCTCGGAACATCATATTCCGCTGTGGCCCATTTTGAGGGTGTTATAGAACACTAGCCTTACCCTACTTAATACTGTTAAGCCAGTTTATACTGCTCACCCAAAACCAACAGTGCATTGTGCTAGACCAAAGACTCATTTTTACAAATCAGCACAATCTACTGTCCAAAGGCCCTTTTATAAGAAACCAACATTAACTAAGAGGCATTTTAATCATAAGGTTAATACTGTTAGGCCTAGAATAGTTAATACTGCTAGGCCAAATAGAACATCAGTTAATGCTGCCAGGGCAAATAGGTTCAATGCTGTAAAGTCCTCAACATATTGGGTTTGGAGACCTACCAAATCTAATGGTGCATCACTTGCTTTTAAAAGACAAAACTACATTGATGCACGAGGCAGATCCAAGTCAGTAATGGCTTGGGTCCCTAAAGAAATTTAATTTCTTGAATCTTTTGTGCAGGGCAATCCACAACATGATGATACAGGATTTGTTGATAGTGGATGGTCAAGGTACATGACTGGTAACATAGCTTATCTCTCTGATTTCAAGTAGTTTGATGGAGGTTATGTTGCATTTGAAAAAAGATAATGGTCTTGTTTTACAGTGTTTAACTTTTATTCATGGGTTATGCATAAATATGGATCCTCATGAATTCCCACATGTCTATCTAGTCTTTTCTAGTGTGCTTGTGATGAATAGAGGCATGTTGTTGCATAATTATTGAAGATAGAGTTAATGCTGTTCGACTTCAGTTAATACTGCTAGGCAGAAAATTACTACTGCCAGGCAAATGTTAATGCTGTTAAGAGGACATGGGTACCAAAGTTGCAACTGTTTCTAATTCTTATCACTTGAGGCATTGTTTGAGGGGAGGTTCCTTATCTATATAACCAACAAGAATGGATGAAAGGATGTGTTATATCATAAGTATGTTCAAAAGGGATCAAAACACATCTAGGCATATCAAAAGAGGCCGGGACACCAAGATACCTCAGTCTAGTGGTCCCCCTGACAAAGGTTAGTGATGAGGCTGTCCATAAGGAGTTGGGTGACAGAATGGAAAGGGCTGCCACTACTGCTTCTAGCTTAGAAGCAGAGCAGGACAGTGGTAACATCAAATAAGACCCAATCCATGGCAACACTTAATGAATCAACTCCTTAGGGAATTGATTCAGGTAGTGGTCCCAGGTGCCAAGATACCATATTGGGGGATGTGAATGCTCAAACTAGGTTTGAGATTACATCTATACAATCCATTGATCCACCTCTCTCAAGAGGTTACACACTTGGAAGTAGGGAGGACAGTATGAAACTTATTAGAATTAATGAAATTTTGTACATAACTGTCATATAAAAACAGAAAGAGTGTCTTGGTAAGCCAAAAGAAATGAGAGATTTTGTGAGCTTAAAAATAGAAAGAGAGATGTGTGCATAAAAACATAAATGAGTGATTATGTGAGCAAAAAGAATTGAGAGATGTTGTGAGCATAAAAACAGAAAGAGAGTGTGTGTGAATCAAATTTGATGATGAAAGTTACTTTTTGGAATGAAAATTGAATGATTACTGGTGTATTCTTCTTAATGCTGCTCAGTTTTAACTTAATGCTGCTAAGCTTAAGTTAATGCTGTTAAGCTTAAATTAGTACTGCCCGTATTTGTTTCTGCTGTTAAGCATATGTTAATGCTGCCAGTTCAAGTTTTTTCTGTTGAGGGTGATTCTATAAATACTTCGATTAAGGGTTTCATTTACTTCTTTATTCGATTTCACTTATTCAAACACTATCTAACCATAAACCTTAATTCAATTTTCATCTTTGATCGTCACATTCATCATTATGTCAAGCCCTAAGTTTGCTGAAACACACAATGTGGTCGCGTTCTTGGAAAAACCCAAAGAAAGTGATGGGTTTGCATAGATAATTGATTTCCTGAAAGCAAGTTCTGTTTCATATGCTTTAACAATCAATCCAGTAATCTACACATCTTGCATTGAACAATTTTAGGCAACTGCCAAGGTACAGACAGTTAATAGAGTGCGACAATTACAAGCCCTAGTTGATAAGAAGAGGGTTTTTGTTACGGAGTCAAGCATTAGGAGAGATCTTTACTTGAATGATGCAGAAGGTACTGATTGTCTTCCAACTACTACTATCTTTGAAGGATTGGCATGTATGGGGTATGAAAAGCCTTCTCAAAAGCTTACTTTTTATAAAGCCTTCTTCTCTCCGCAGTGGAAGTATTTCATTCATACTATTACTCAATGCTTAAGTGCTAAATCCATTGCATGGAATGAGTTCAGTAGTTCTATGGCTTCTTTGATCATATGCTTGGCAACTAATCAGAAGTTTAATCTGCTAAGTATATCTTTGATGCAATGGTAAAACACTTAGACGGAGGAGTCAAATTCTTGCTGTATCCATGTTTTCTTCAAGTTTTCATTAATCAACAACTGGGTAATATGTCATCTCATAAGAAGATTTTTGTTAATCCCTTTCACACAAAGAAGGTTTTTGCCAATAGGAAGAGAGTTGGAAAGGATTTCTTTGGGAGAATAACACCTTTATTTGATACCATGATGGTTCAACCTATTGAAGAAATGGGTAAGGATTCATATCATTTAACTAATTCCACTCCAATACCCATTATTGATCAACCAACTTCATCTTCCCAACCTAAGAAGAAACAACCATCTAAGAAGGTTCTAAGACAGGAGGCAGATGTTCCCTAAGATGAGGCAGAGCATGAGGAGAGTGTACCAACACCTTCTAATGATCCACAACCTAGTGGTGAGGATAGCATGCAACTAACTGAATTGATGGTTTTATGTACCAAATTGCAAACACATGTTCTTGATTTACAAAAAGCAAAGGATGCTCAAGCTAAGGAAATTGCTGCTTTGAAGAAAAGGATCCAGAAGCTAGAAAGGAGGAAAATGTCAAGACCTACAGGTTTAAAAAGATTCAGAAAAGTTGGTATGTCTAGGAGAGTTGAGTCCTCTGAAGAACAGGAGAGTTTGGGTGTTCCTGAAGATGAATCCAAACAGGGGAGGAGTATTGAGGATATTGATGTAGATGCTGAGGTCACTCTAGTGAATGAACAGCAGAATGAAGATCTAATGTTTGATACTGGAGTATTGGATGATGATGAAGTGTTTGTGGATGTTGCTTCTAGTGAGAAGAATGAGCAGAGTACAAAGATTGATGATAGTACTGCTGGTGAAGCAGTTACTACTGCTAGTATTGATGATAGTGTTGTTCCTACAATTAATGAGGAAATCACTTTGGCTCAGATACTTATACAGATTAAAGCAGCTAAGCCTAAAGTTGTTACTACTGCTGCAACAACAGCAACAACTACAAGACCCAAGGATAGAGGGGTGGTTGTACAGGAGCCAAGTGAGTTCAGAGTTCCTCAAGAGACAAAACCTTCAAGTTCTAAAGATAAAGGAAAAGGTATTATGATTGAGCCTGAAGTTCCTTTGAAGAGAAAATATCAAATTGCTCTTGATGAACAAATTGCAAGAGATATTCAAGCTAAATTAGGTGCTGAATTATTAGAAGAGCAAAAGCTAGCAAGGAAACAAGAAGAAGAAGCCAACATAACATTGATTGAGTCATGGGAAAATACACAAGCTATGATGGAGGCTGATAGTTTGCTGGCTGAGAGACTTCAATCAAAGGAAAGAAAAGAATTGACAGATGAGGAAAAAGCAAAACTATTTATGGAACTGATGGAGAAAAGAAGAAAGCATTTTGCTGCACTCAGAGCACAAGAAAAGAGAAACAGACCTCCTACCAAAGCACAAAAGAGAACTCAAATGTCTACTTATCTTAAGCACATGGGTGGATATACATACAAACAACTAAAAGGAAAGAGTTTTGATGAAATTCAAAAGTTGTTTGATAAGGAAATGAAGAGAGTAAACACCTTTGTAGCTATGGGTTCTGAGGTACAGGAAAGCAAAGAAAAAAAGGAAGAAAGTAAAGAGAAAATAGCTAAAGGTAGCAGAAAGAAGATGCTTGGAAGGAAAAGAGCAGGTAAAGAACAGCAGAAAGAATCCTTAAAGAAACAAAAAGTAAAGGAAGAAAAAGAGTCAGATGAAGTTGATGAAGTTGAGCTAAAGAAGCTTTTGGTGATTAAAAAGGATGAAGATATAGCAATTGAAGCTATACCACTTGCTACCAAATTACCAGTGATTATTGATTATAAGCTTCATAAAGAGGGGATGTTGGTTCATTATGAATTGATAAGAGCAGATGGAAGTTCCAAGAGATACTCTTCAATGATAAGGATGCTACAAGGAATAGATAGAGAAGACTTGGAAGCTCTTTGGAGAATAGTGAAGGCAAAGTATGGTGATACAAGGCCTGAAGATGAATTTGAAAGAGTGTTGTATGGAGATTTGAAAGTCATGTTTGAACCAGACACAACAAGTGAAGTATGGAGAATGTTGCAAGGATACAGGGTGACTATTTGGAAGTTGATTGATTCATCTGGAGTTCACTTTGTAAGGTTTGATAATCTTTACATTTTTATCTTGGTTGATAGGAGATACCCCCTCACACCAATTACCATCACCAATATGCTCGACAAGAAGCCTCAAACTGATCATCAAAATGAGATGTGTTATCAACTGCTAAAGCTTATGGTAAAGCAGCAAAAGGGTAAATGAAAGGTTTGAATGCATCTTCCTGAAGTGTGATGAAGACTTTTAAAGAAGAAACTTAAAGATTCAAATGATGAACATCAAGTTTAGGGGAGGATTGTTGGGACTTAAAAGGCTTCATGGATTCTTAGAAGTTACTGCTGCTCAGGTACATAATGGAAATTATGCTAAGTGGTTAGTACTGGTAGTATAATGTTACCACTGCTAGTTACTACTGTTAGTATAATTTAGTACTCATAGCATACAGTTACTGCTATTAGTTGAAGTTAAGACTGCTCAGTGTTGAAGACTAAAATATAAGCCAAGTAGTTAGTGTTGTTAGTAGTATAAGTTAAGACTACTAGTACAGGTTACTACTGTTGGTGTATATTAGTACTGCTAGTACTAATATTACTACTGCTTATGTTTATTAGTGCTGCTGGTGGAAAGATTGCGTGTTTGAAGACTATCTACTGTCAAGAGGATAAAGACGTATTAAAGAGATAAAGATTGTTTGGAGAACAAGAATGCGTGTGAAGATATGTGTTGAGATATTTATGTACAAGATATGCATAATGTATTTATTTAGAAGATTACGTTTATGTATAGAAAAGATTGAGATATCTTAGGAATATATTGTAAGCCGACTAGGACTCCTTAGTCTATAAAAGGAGGCTCTAGGGCATTAGTTGAACATATCATCATAGACAGAGATCTCTCATATTCTCAAACACACATACACAGATCCAGAGATTAAGAGTCTTGTAAGCTTCAAGGTTGTAAACCCTAGTGCTAAGATAGAGTACTCGTATTATTATCATTAATAATATTGAAGCGTTTTGTTACATCTTGTGTTCATTCATTCAAGTTTACTGTTTCATTGATATATCTTCTAGATATTAAAGAGTAGATTCCGCATACTCTTTGATATACACACAAAGTTTCAACTATTCTTATTTTGGATTTATCCAAGGTAACATACTATTTACAAGCTAAAGAATCGATCAAGATTTGGGATCAACAAAAAGGGCTCAAACAGCACAAACCTTAGTTAGTGCAGTTTGACCCAAACACCCCCTTAAGTTTTCAAAACCCATTTTCAAGCTATTTTCAAATGATTTACGCCAAGGATTTAAAAAAATAGATGATCAAAAGTCCATATTAATCACTTATAAGCAAATTTCAACTAGTGATAAGCACTTAAATAAGCTAGACTAATCAAATAGTTTTAACTTATAACTCACAGTTTTAACTCAAAACTTGCACAAATGAATTTTAAACTATAAGCTAAGCAAAGTAAGCACTAAACATCCATAATAAGTAGTAATAAGCAGATATAAGTAATAATAAGCAGAAAATAAGCAATGCTACAGTAAATAAGCTAAAATTTTAAAAATAAGAGACTTACAAAGGCCCTTGCTCAAACAGGGCAAACCAAGCTTTTAAAAGCTGATCTACAAGCTCTAGCTTATCAAAGTTAAGCTAGTGAAACCCATAAGCCCATCTAGGTTTGGCTTATCATCCATTTGAGCTTTTTTGAGTGATTTTTGAACTAGTTCTTAAACAACAAAAAGCTATTAAGAAGCTTATGTTGTTTAAGTATAAAACAGCTTAATATGAGTTTAAATAAGAACTTTTGGAAACTTAACCAAGACTTGAAAACAATAAGAGCTTAACAACAGGTTTTAAAACATAAAATTCCTCAAACTTTCATTAAACTTAAAAAGATTACAAGACTTGAAAATTTTAAAAGACAATAAGTAAAACATAAAGTAAAATAAGCTGAAAATTAACTAGATTAAAAAACTTGCCTCATTCGGGCTTATAAAGTCCTATTTATATAAAGACTAAGAATGTTCTAGGATGTGTGTTTCTTGTGTGAGACATAAGGCAGCTGTGCTTCATGTGTGAGCGCTTTAAGTTTTTCATCTAAGCCATCCATTTTGAGTGGTGCCCAAGTCCATTGATCTTGACCCTCCATTCTTTGTCATTTTCCCTTGTCGAATGATGTTATTGAGGATTGCCAAGGTGGATTTTGGCTGTTTGTATGGTGGGGTAGAGAAGGAGGGTGATGTTTAGGTATGGGTCGACAAGGTGGAGAAGATGGAGGAATAGTACATGGATCATTTGGCGGGTAGTGAAAAATTATTTAAACTTTGGCAAAATCAGTCCCTGATTTTGGTATTTTGTTTGCACCGTTAGTCCTTAAAGGACTAACAACGTAAAGGGTACATGGGTGATGTGGGTTAAGGAATTAACGGATGTAGGTTTATGGTTTTGGGCTTAGGACTTGGGCCGAGTTATAGAAAAGAGGTATTGGGCCTTTTTCTTGTACAAGTCTTCATGTAATGTCTTAATGGGCTGACCCGACCCATTTAAGATGGGTACGGGTGGGCCCATTTAAGATTTCTTCGTTTTTGGCTCCGCCTTTGATTTTGACTTTGCCGGGGTTGACTTTGGTTGACTTTGACTTTTTGACTTTTGGCTTTGATTTGACTTTTCTTTCACGCTCTTTCCGTTCTCGTGCTCGGTTTTATCGTTTTGGCTTCGTTTTTGTCCTTTTCTTAGATATCCGTTACCTGCACAATATAAATGCAAAACATACAAATATGATGTATTTTTGGTACGTTTTTGGTCATTTAAGTTCGGTTTTAATGGAAAATGGTATGTGTAATTAAGCACATACCAAAATCCCCCATACTAAGATATTGTCGTGTCCTCACGCAATGCCATAAGTAAACACTTAAGAAAACTAAGAATCTCAATCCCCCCTCGACTAATTACCTCGAAAAGTAGCTAAGTGTTCATCAAGGGGAATTAAAGAATCAATAGCTTTGAAAAGCCCCGTTTTTACCATTCTTAAAGATTTACACTTACTACTACTAATATTTTTGTATTTTTCCCTTCTTTTTTTTCTTTTTTCATTTTTTGTATTTTTCTTTTTAAGCAACTAACTAACATATTTGACTTTCGTTATTTTCATAACCGTTAGGGATCATAGAACAAGACGCATTTCAATCCTAAAATGCCCAAGAAGGATAAATCCATCGTCCCCGACTTTTCACTTATTCCAAACCAAGCTTAAAACAAAATCACCATTAAATATAAGTTAAGATGCTAACACTACTCATATTTGCAACTTGTGAACTTTTCACTCCCGACAATTATTATATCTTAGGTGAATGTGCCATTTCGAATTTCAACCATGGATCAACGTTTTGCAAAATTCTATGCTTCACGTTCCACCCGAGAATAATGAGTTTGAAGGCGAGATCATCTCATGTAGCGACTTTCGTCTCGGCACATCCCAACCTTGCGGCTAAGTGATCAGGCTTTTGACACCCCACAGAGACTAGTATCGGGACTCACGGACCTTCGGTTTCAAAAACTCCTAGGTTTCCCGTTTACACATAGCTTATTTAGAAAAAGCACAACTTAAAATGAAATAGTCTAAGTTCAAAAGCATATTTAAATTTAAGAAAAAGAGATTTTCCCTATATTTATTAAATCACACTTAACATTAAACATAACATTGATGCAATCATAACCCTCGACCTTTTAGAAGGCTGCAACATCGGTTGTGAGCCGGCAAGATGCAGGAAACTTTTATCAGTCTCAGATAAATACTATGTGCCTTATTTAGAAGACTGCAACATCGGTTGTGAGCTGGCAAGATGCAGTAAACTTTTATTAGCCCACAGTTTATTATTATTATTATCACTTTTTTTTCATTTTTCTTTTCTTTTTTTTAACTTTATATTACCATGATATAGAGAAAATTTCGTTTTAGAAAATTTAAGTATAAATTTGAACTAAAATTATTGATATCGACAAAACTTCAAAAAAAATGTTGATTTAAGTTTAATTTTCAAAAATAGCACGTAGTATTAATCCGGTTAGAAGCTTATGGGAGTAAAAGCCACAAATTACATACATGAGCTTGTAAGATTTCCAAATAATCCTTGTTTAACATCTAACTCATACTTAACTCTATCATTTTTCGTTCTTCGCAAAGATCTGTGAATGCTTAGTCTAAAAGTTAAGGAACAAGCTAGAGCTCAACACGCTCGATCGAGTCAAAATTTATTCATATTCTACCCAGCAGGAAAGTCAAAATTGTGACAAAACACTTATTTTGTTTTTAAAAATTTTTAAATTTTTTCATTTTTTTGGTCTTTTGGAGATAAAAACGAGATTACGTGAAAACAACGACTACAGGCACAATCAAATCGATAGATCCCCCCCCCATACTAGAACTAAACATTGTCCTCAATGTTTTAAGAAGGGTTTCTACGTAAATCCTAAGCCGTTTATTAAGTATGCTTAAAGATAAACGTTAGTCGATAAGATTAGGATATTGGATTCCCAAAATGAAGCTGAGGATCTGAAGCTCGAGTGATCGAAGGACAAAACCACGAGCACGAGAGGCTTCAAAATTCAGGTAATCCTGGACATACAACAAAAACACAAGAAAACAAGACAGGTAGAGGCGAGCCACTTCACAACAAAAAACACTTATTCATTACTACAATACTACTACTAGGATAAGCATGGGTTGCCACCCACGAAGCGCTTGTTTTAGGTCATTTAGCTTGACCCATCCCCGAATTCATTGGTCCTTAGGGAAGGTTTGGAGATCTGGGACAACCATTTATGGTACATCCCCTCCAAAGTAGTGCTTAAGTCTATGACCGTTCACCTTGAAGTTTGGCCCGTTGGTTTGAGATAACTAGACGGTGCCATAAAGGTACACTTGGGCAATGGTGAACGGTCCTGACCAACGGGTCTTAAGCTTTCCCGAGAAAATCTTCAATCGAGAGTTAAAGAGGAGGACTTGATCACCAACGTTGAAAACGCGATTTTTGATCTTGGAGTCATGGATCCTCTTTGTTTTCTCTTTATAGATCAAAGAGTTCTCATAGGCTTGATCACGAAGTTCATTTAATTCATTGAGTTGAACTTTTCGATGATCGCCCGCGGTCGAAAGGTCAAAGTTTGCATGCTTCAAGGCCCAGTAGGCTTTGTGCTCGAGCTCGATTGGTAGATGACATGCCTTTCCGTACACGAGCTTGTAAGGAGTACACCCGATGGGTGTTTTAAAAGCGGTACGGAAGGCCCAAAGTGCGTCATCTAATTTATCTGACCAAGAGGCACGGTTCTCGCCTATGGTCCTTTCCAAGATTCTTTTTAAACCACGGTTGGAGACTTCCACTTGTCCGCTTGTTTCGGGGTGATACGCGATAGCAAGACGGTGAGTGACAACGTACTTAAGCATGACCTATGAGAATTGGTCATTGCAAAAGTGCGTACCGTGATCACTAATGATAGCGCGAGGAGTTCCAAACCGAGTAAAGAGAGATTTTAAGAATTTGTAAACAACTCGGGCGTCGTTGGTGGGGAGCGCTTTCGCTTCGACCCATTTTGACAAGTAATCGACCGCCACGAGTATATACTTTTTCCCTCTTGAAGACGGGAACGGCCCCATGAAATAGATGCCCCACACGTCAAAGATTTCGCAAACTTGGATAGAATTTTAAGGCATTTCATCACGTTGCAAAATCTTTCCTTGACGTTGACAAGTGTCACATCGGGTGACCAAGTCATGGGCATCTCGGTAAATAGTAGGCCAATAAAATCCTGAGTCAAAAACTTTCTTGGCGGTGTAGTTGGCACCATAATGTCCCTCGATGGGCCCACTATGGCAAGCTGTGAGGATGTCAACAGCTTCTTGGCCCGCAACACACCGCCAGATCACTTGATCCGCACATACTTTGAACAAATAGGGGTCGTCCCAAAAGTAGTGTTTAACGTCCTTGAAAAACTTGTTCTTTTGCTGGGACGACATCCCTTTAATTACAAAATTCCTCGCGTGGTAATTTGCAAAATCGGCAAACCACGGGGTACTTGAGTGACTACGAAAAGTCACCATATTAAGTGTCTCGAGAGGAAACGTTTCATTTATCTCCTTTGGGTCGAGCACATTTTCATAAGGATTTTCTAATCGGGAAAGATGATCGGCCGCGAGATTCTTGGCTCCTTTTGTGTCAATTACTTTGAATTTGAACTCTTGAAGGAGGAGAACCCCACCGGAGCAATCTCGCTTTAGAATCTTTTTTAGCAAAGAGATATTTGAGGGCGGAGTGATCCGTATAGACAATGCTTTTGTTCAAGATGACGTAAGACCAGAATTTTTCAAAGGCGTACACCACGGCAAACATTTCTTTCTCCGTCGTGGTGTAATGCAATTTCGCCTCAGTCATTGTTTTACTAGCATAGTGTATAGGCCTAAAGTGTTTTTCATGACGTTGCCCCAAGACTGCACCTATGGCAAAGTCGCTTGCATCGCACATAAGCTCAAAGGGTAAGTCCCAGTCGGGGGCAATCAAGATTGGAGCTTCGGTAAGTTTTTTCTTTAACGTTTCAAAAGCTTGAATACATTCATCGGAGAAGATGAACGGAGTATTTTTCTCAAGAAGATGAGTCATCGGTCAGGAAATTTTGGAAAAATCCTTAATGAACCGTTAGTAGAAACCGGCATGACCGAGAAAATTCCAAACACCCTTAACGGTGATGGGATGAGGTAACTTAGCAATCACATCGACTTTGGCTTTATCGACCTCAATCCCATTTTTGGAAATCTTATGGCCAAGGACAATGCCTTCCTTAACCATAAAATGACTCTTTTCCCAATTTAGACAAAGATTGGTGTCTTCACACCTTTTGAGCATCTTGTCCACACGAGAGAGGCAATTTCCGAATGAATTCCCAAAGACCGAGAAGTCGTCCATGAAGACTTCCATCGTTTTTTCGATCATATCATGAAAGATAGCCATCATACACCTTTGGAACGTGCCCGGTGCATTGCATAAGCCGAAAGGCATGCGATGGTAGGCGAACGTTCCATAAGGACAGATGAATGTGGTCTTTTCTTGATCTTTAGGGTCGATGGAAATTTGAAAGTAACCCGAGAAACCATCGAGAAAACAATAGTATTCGTTCCGCGCTAATCTCTCAAGCATTTGATCCATAAACGGTAATGGAAAGTGGTCTTTACGGGTGGCTTCATTTAACTTATGGTAGTCAATGCATACACGCTACTCCGTAAACAATCGAGTAGGAATTAACTCTTTTTCTTCATTTTCAACAACAGTAAAGCCACCTTTTTTTGGTACACAATGTACGGGGCTCACCCAAGGACTATCTGAGATCGGGTAAATTAATCCGGCGGCAAGAAGTTTTTCAACCTCCTTTTTGATGACATCGTGGATTTTCGGATTCACCCGTCTTTGATGTTTGACCGCCGGTTTGTAGTCCTCTTCCATAAGAATCTTGTGAGTACAAAATTCTAGGTTAATACCCTTAATGTCAGAGAGTTTCCAAGCGATGGCTCACTTGTGTGACTTCAAAACCTTTATAAGAGCGACCTTTTCCTCGATACTCAAGTCTTTAGCAATTAAGATAGGCAACTTGTCGTCACCCTCCAAAAATGCGTACTCAAGATGAGGAGGTAAGTCCTTGAGTTCGACCTCAGGAGGTTCATCAATTGAAGATTTATCATTTTTAGCTTCACAAATTTTAAGTTCTTTTTGAATTTTAGGCAAATACATTCCTTGAGTGGGAGGGGGTAATGATGGATCATCATTAAGAAATGCTTCTAGAAGAAGAATGTTCCCTTCCGAGTCGTAATAAGAGTGATCAACTTCCGGTGAAGTTGGATCATCTTCAAGAGCGAGGAAAGCGTCGACTTCCTCGAGAAGAAAATCACTATCCCCGAAGGGAGTAAGGATCGGAGAAGAGGTAGAAACGATCGGGTAATAAGGAGTGAGATTGCCACTCGCGATCACATCAGAGAAACCGTGTGGAGTCTAATATAACTCCATAGATCGTTAAAGCTCAGTTTGTTTAGAATTTTAATCTAGGATGAATTAATAACAAAGGCGGAATATTCAATACATAGAATCATTATTATTAACATAAGGTTTTTCAAAACATTCACCACAGCCCCAATATTATTTGATCAAGATAATACGGTTACATCAATGAACTATAACAGGGATCAAGGAAAACCTTGATTACCTTGAGGCTACACCAACTCTATACTAGACGTCTACATTTTCTTGTGTACATACACATATTTCTGGATGTCTAAAACTATGTGTCTATGATCTCTTTATATAGGGAGAGATCATGACTTACATAGGAAACATAATACAATTTGGAAACTATTAAATAGCATTAATCAACATTAATTCTTTCCTATCAATAATTAATAGCATTAATAACTTGTCTTTATCCTTTTAAGCAAGTCATCAATGTTGTTCTTGTTTCCTTCTTTAAGGAGATCTTCTGAAATCTTATCATCATTTGAAGAATTCCTCTTTTATCTTTTAAGTCCTTCTTGTTTCATTCTTGTTTTGTCTTATTAACTCAAATATAATTCCTAACAAACCGAGAACTTCTTGAGAATACTCCTCACAAGCCATATCAATGACGTCGATTCGGTTCGTCGTCATATCATTATAATTAGCCGAGTATCTCGAAGTTTGATCAAGATTGAATGTTATGGCTTCTTTTCCAACACGAAGAGTTAATTCTCCTTCGTAAACATCAATTAAGGCACGTCCGGTCTTTAAGAAGGATCTCCTGAGAATTAGGGGAACTCGGGATCGGCATCAAAGTCAACGACTACAAAGTCGGCCAGGAAATGGAACACACCAACTTTTATAGAGACATCTTCGGCGATACCGATCGGTCGAGAGATCGAACGGTCCGCAAGTTCGAGAGTCATGCAAGTCGGAGTAAGGTCCGGAAGTGAAAGTTTTTTCCATACGGATAATGGCATGAGATTAATGCTAGCACCAAGATCGGCCAAGGCTAAGCACTCATCCATTCTGGGAAATTCACATAGAATGAGAAACTTGTCGGGGTCTTCAAGTTTTTCGAGTAACTTGTTGAGGATAACCACCGAACAATGCTCATTTAAAGGCGTTCTAGCCATTTCACTTAATTTTTCTTTGTTTCCAATTAAATCTTTAAGAGTCGAGGCAAATTTTAGCATAAGAATCAAAGCATCCGTGAAGATAATTTTGAAACTCAAATCTTTAAAGATTTCGTAGAATTTCTTAATTTGGTTGTCAGCTTTTTCGTTGAGATTTTGGTCATTAAGTCTAGACGGATATGGAATTGATGGTTTCTGGTTAGGCTTCGGAGCACTAACGGGAGCAACAACGGGCTCAGAATTTTGAGTTTCAACTGGGACAACCGGAGGTTTGACGTCTTTAGCACTTCCGTTATTAGTAGGAAGCACCGTGTCCTTTGTCACCTCGGTTTCACGTTCCACTACTTTAGGAGAAGAAGAAGAAGTAGTAAGAATCGTAGGTCCTTGATAAGCAACACCGCTTCGGGTGGTAATACCCTTCAAATCTTCCTTCGGGTTAGTAATGGTATTACTAGGGAGTGTCCCTGAACCCGAAGTAGAAGCGGTATTAGAATTCACGAACTTGGAAAGCATGTCCGTTAAATTGGTCATTTGGTTTTGCAAACTTTGTTAAACCACGATCTAGCACATCTAGGATCAGTAATATTGATATGCACAGCAGAAATTATAAGAACACAATATTACTAAACAAGGTTTTCTATTAATCACTTACCCCAAGATCAAATGATCTTGGGGATAGGCTAACTATGATAACTATTAGACTCTCATTGGGAGAGACCTAATTCTATTCTGGATGATACTAAACTAGACGCCCCTACCTCTCTTTATAAACTAGAGAGGCTAGGGTTTACAATAAAACCTAGCTTACACAGAAAGCTAACTACATATTACATCTTAAGTCCTTTTTGTTTCTTCATTCTTCAATGTCGTATTTAATGCGGAATCTTAACACAAGAGTAAAGAAGAAACGATAATACTAAAATACTATTAAGCTCTATGCTTCTATTGATTTTCAATCAAAACGTACATATCATTGTGCCTTAGGGTTCCTCTTATACACCAAGGAAAACCCTAATAGGCTTTACAAACGTGTGAAAGGATAATACATATCCTTTCCTAAGATATCTCCTAAGATATCTCTAAGATAACTATTACTATTCTGTTTGATAAACAGACTTAACTATAAACAGAACTAACTATGACCAGTACTAACTCTAGTACTGCTATACTCTACCAGTACTAACTTAGTACTGCCAGACTTAACTTAGTACTGCCAGTATTAACTCAATACTAACAGAACTAACTATAACTACCAGACTTAACTGTTATACTACCAGTATTAAGTCTGTTACAATCTATTTTCCCAACAATCCTCCCCTAACTTGATCTTCACTTGTGAACTTCAAGTTCCTTCAAAACATTCTTGATCTTTACTTCAAACACTTTAAGCTTCCTGAGGATGTTGTAAATAGAATTCTTCAAGTTGTTCTTGATCTGCAACACTTCAAGTCTTCTCCTTTTATCTTTGCAGCAACAAGCTCTTCAGCAATCCTTTGTATCAGCACCATTGACAATTTTGTACATCAAATCATAAAGTTTCAGTCTATTCTCATCACTTCCAGGTGTGTTAACTCCTGTGAGAGGTGAATCATTGAAAATTTTAAATGGATTTGATGTCTCTTTACCAGTTAGCCATTAACTCTGGAGTAGTCAGTCCTTTGGCCACCAGAAAGGTGTATGTCCATGGTTAACTGAAAACCATTTCAACTCTCAGTACTTGAAACATTGGTGAGTTGAATACCATATGGTTTTTGGCAAACCATTACAGCCATAAACGGATTTGATATGCCTTTACCTGTAGCCGTTTGCTCAGGGCTAATCAATCCTTTAGCACCTAGAAAAGGTAAAATCCATGGTAGATTGATAACCATGTCAACTCTTTGTACATGAAACTTGGTGAGTTGATATACCATCCACTTTTTGGTAAAGTGTCAACTATCTAATATGGATTTGAAAATTGTCTTGACCATAAGCCATAATCTTATGGACTAGTTATGGTTTTTCCACAGCCTTTACCACAAGCCATAAACTTGTAGGCTAGCCAACTCTTCACTTAAACAGATATGGTGAGTTGAAAACCATACAACTTATTTGCAAGTTGTCAACCATAGAACGGATTTGAGAAGTCTTTACCAAGAGCCGTTTGCTCCTGGACTAGCCAGTCCTTATGTCGATTAGACATGGTGAACTGATAACCATTTGTTGTGTTAGTGCATAGCACCTCCACCAAGTGTTATCCTTCTCATCTCTATCCTAGACTTCTAATTTTACAAACTTTACTACTTCCTAATACCAGCTTGCTTTTCCATCATTATTAACATTTTGTAGCAATTTTCATCTGGCTTTCCTCCTTGTAGTTTCTTATCTAACATGGCTTTGCACATCTCAGCAGATAATGGATATGTTCTTTCAATCAACATATATACATCCATAGACTCTAAGTTCAAGCAATGTACTCTACAAGACTCATAATATCTCCAACTTATGATCTTTTGCTATCCTACTTCACTCCATATAGGATCTGTACTAAGAGGTTCTTCAAACATATTCTTCAAATAATTCCAAAATACCCTCTCTAACTCATCCTCTGGTCCATTCATCCCATATCTATTCATCACAATCCTATACAACTCAGTAAGATCATCTCTAGATATAGACTTCATCATAGCACCAAAATTAATGTACACTATGTCAGTTCCATCTTCCCTAACTATTTGGTACACTCCTTTTTCTCCTTGCTTGATTATCTTATAGGTGGCTATACTAGGTGTTTTCATAGCTACAGGAACAGGATTAATTGGAGTTTTAGTACCTGTGACAGACTCTTCTTGCTCACCAACTTCATCTGAATCTTCAGAGTCATCTTTATCAACACTTGTATGCAATCCTTTCCTTGCCATCTGTTTTCTTCTTTTTCCAGACTTCTTGGTTGGCTCATCATCCTTTGCTTCAACATCTTCATCATCTTTCAGTCTTTTTGGAGTCTTTGTCTGAAGCTCTTCACCAAATCTTTTCAAACTAGCTTTAGTGGCTTCAAAATTTATTGGTGCAAAGGACTCAACCTGTTTCACAAGCTTATCAAATTCCTTCTTGATTTCTTCAAAACTCAAACTCTTCAGCTGAGATAACTTCCATGTCCCTTGATTCTTCAAGTAATTCATCATATAAGTCTTCAGCTGTGATTGGGTCATGGGCTTGTTTCTTTTAGCTCTAGCTCTTTCTTCTGCAAAATATTTCTTCCTTTGATTGACAAGATCAACCATTTTCTTTGCAAAATCTTCTCCTTGTAATTCACTTCCTAGCATGCTTTTTGACAACTCTGCATTAGCTTCAATCTTTGCTCTAATCAAATCCCAGTCTTCATTTGTGTAATGCTGAGCTTCAAACTGAACTTGAGCTTTTCTTTTCTTCTGTTGCTCATTCAATTCTTCTTCTTCTGCAATCCTTTGAGCCAAGAGAGAATCCAAATGTACTTGTTTAGCTACCTCTTCTTTTTGCAAAGTATCCAACCTAATTGCTTCAGCAAGGCTAGCTTCCTCTTGTAAAACTTGTTCCTTTGACTTCTTTGGAGTTTCTTCACTGATCATGGGAGCTTTTCCTTCTCTTTGTCCTTTATCTTGATCAGAAGTAGACTTCTTAGCACCAACAGTACTAACTTGTTCATTACCAGTACTAAGTTGTTCATCACCAGTACTAAGTTTTTCATCACCAGTACTAAGTTTAATACTGCCAGTATTAACTCCTTCAGCAGTACTAACTTGTTCAGCACTAGCAGTATTAACTTGTTCAGCACCAGCATCAACTTCTTCTTGAAAATCCAAGCTTGAGACTACTTTCTTTCCCTTAGCCTCTTTTCTTCTCTTGTATCTCCTTCCCTTGTCAATAGACCTTGTCTTTAAAGAGGCAACCTTGGAGAGAGTTTTGGCTGCTTCAAGAGTATTTGGACTTATGTCTTCCACTTGTTCCTCCCCTGAAGCATTTACTCTTGTTGAAGAAGGAGTAACCAATCCTTGTACTGAAGAATCTTGAGGATCATCTTGACTTTTCCTCCCTTGAGCCTCAGGTTCTTCCTCCTCTGAATCTGTCAAAACCAAATTCCTCCTTTTCAAAAACCCTTCCATCTTCTTCACCTTCTTGACTAACTTCACTATGGCATTTCCCATGGTCAGCTTGGTTTGTTTGAGATCCATCTCCAAGCTGTCAATTCTTGATATCAACTTAGGAACTTCATGAAGTAAATCATCCATAGGCATTTGACTTGGAGCCTGTTCTTGTGGGGGTGAGAAGTGATGGTGGACAGGAGATGGCTCCTCATAGATGTGCTCAAATGGTGTAGGTTCAGTGTCAGGTATTGGTGTAGGTGTAGGGATAGGTGGTGGTGTAGGTGTAGGGATAGGTGGTGGTGTAGGTGTAGGGATAGGTGGTGGTGTAGGTGTAGGGATAGGTGGTGGTGTAGGTGTAGGGATAGGTGGTTGAGATGGTACTTGAGGTGTTGATGATGAGGGTTGGGATTGAGCCACAGCAGCATGTTCTTGTCCTGCATTTGGGTTAGTAGCAACAAGCAACATAGAAGGCAATAAAGGTCTTGGTGCCCCCCGAAAACCCCTTTTCATGTTCCCAAAGATCTTTTTAGTCAGGCTCACAGCTAGATAAAGATGTTTGTCTTCCGTTTGAGTATTTAAGATCATTTGAAGAAATCGAGGATACATCAAAAACTTTGTCTTGCTTTTCAAATTTGCCACCATACCATCAAAAATGAGCTTTGAAAAGTTATAAACTCTACCAGTGGATAGACAGACCAACGCAGTAGCAATATTGCTACCAAATTGATCCCATCCACCACTTTTAGAGCTTATACAGTGTAAAAGATGGTGGACTAAGTATCTCCATTGGGGTGTGAAAAAACTTTTCCAAAAAGTAAAGGTTCCATCAGTAGGATACCCTATTTGCCCCATTCCCTCAAAAAGTTCATCATTTGGCAACATTGTTATTCCTGTGGCGTCTTCTAATTGAAGTGAATCCCTAATTGACGCCTCAGAGATGGTGTACCTTATGGTATCTATGGTTGCCTTTATTTCTAGAGTCCCATCAGCGTTAGTATTGGCGGTTGCAGTCTGCCAAAACTGTTTGATAAGAGAATCATAGATAGTTGGATTTGTAGTTAAGGCATACCTGAGGTTGGAACCTCGAAGAAAATCCACTATCTCGGCAAACCCTGCACTCTCGTCAGGCTTGCGCAAAAACCCCACTTGATTGTGTTTGTCACAATACTTTAATTGAGCCATTGGACAATCGATTCAATGTACTTGGGTTTTGATGCGATTGAAATTGTAGATGCTGGTAACAGAACTTTTGACTATTTTTGTTATAAAGGAAATTTTTACTTTGCAATAAAAGAAGATAGCAATAAAAAGAAAAGTATGAAAGAGAAATCAAACTTTATCTATATATAGCTTCTCTGTTGTACGACTATTGCGCCGTAAAAATCTCTAACGGTAACATTTAAACAGTGATAAGTCAGAAAAAGTCAAATTTCCCGCAACCAGCATTAACAATAAACCTACCAGTATTAACAATTTCACTACCAGACTTAATTTTGGTCAAACAGAATTAATTAAGAGTCAACCTGAATTAACTCTTTTTCAACCAGAATTAAATATGTATGAAAAATGTTCAACAGTTAAAAACCTTGGCACTCCTCCCTTTCATCCATGCTATGCCTGCAAAATTAGTCTAAAACAAAGAAAAACATACTGCAAGAAATTGTATAGACAGAATTAATGAAAACTAACTACCCGAATTAACTCTACTTAACTACCAGTATTAACTACCAGAATTAACTCTACTTAACTACCAGTATTAATATGACATAACTACCAGTATTAATACTACTTAGCTACCAGAATTAAAATAAACTTAACTAACAGTATTAAGACTTCTTAGCTACTAGAATTAAATTTGCAGGCTTGGGTCTGCCTTGTGGACCTTTAGCATTCACAGTTCTATTAAAAGTAGGTCCACTGTTATAATGGAAGTTTGGTCTAGAGTTCCTCCAATTATAACTTGCTGAGGTCTTAACAGCAGATCCCCAACTTCCCATTACAGCATTAGAATGTGACAATTGTGCTGTAGTTTTTGCAAAGGGTCTTCTTACAGATGAATGTGATGTTAAAAAATCCCTTCTTTGATTAATTTGATTCATCTGTGGTCTTTTGGGACCTAAACTGTTTGAGGTCTTGGTAGGTACTGGCTGTCTGGATCTAACAGTATTAATATTAGAACTAACAGCATTAACTTTAGGCCTAACAGAATTAATATTTGTCCTACCAGTATTAATATTAGGCCTAACAGAATTAACCTTTGGCCTACCAGCATTAAGTTGTACTGATCTAGGAACAAATTTATTAGAGTGATTAATCCTGTTTGCATTTGTCCATACTGGTTTTGCCACCCTATTACCAGTATTAACAACCCTCCTAACCTCAGCTTCTCTTGCCATTTTCTTTTTCATAAAATCCACAATCTTTAAACAGAGTTGCTTAGACTACCACAAACAAAACAGTCTTCCTTGTAAAAAGAGTAACCTTCCCCTAGTTTTCACATTCCATCATATCAGTCCAATTCATCCTAATAACTTTATGTGTTTTAATTATCTTTGAGTGGTTGCCTAGGAGTTTTTTATGTGTGAGACCACAACAGGTTCAACTTTTTTTGATTTGGAGCATACATATCATTTTCATTAGTTTACTTCCAACCCTTGACTTATACACTCAATTTGTTCACTTAAACTTTCTGATTCAGTCTCAAAAGAGTGCTCAGAGGTATTTCCACAAGATCCTTCACTGTCATTGGATTAACAGGTAGAATGCTCAGAAGAATTTGTCATCTGACACACTAATTTCAGGTTTTTGAGGACCCTTCTTTCCATAAACATACAAAGAAATCATCAAATATCCCTCTTGTGGTTTAGGTAGTATAATCTCCACTTAGGAGTGGTAACTTTTACTAAAACGATTGGGAGCGTTTGGTAAATTTACTGTACGAAGGCTTTCCTATTGAATCCCTTTTGAACATTTAAAAAACAAAATGTTCATTTCTTCCGTCCAAACTTAGACCTCATCATTAGATTGTATTTTAAACCCTAAGCCAAGTTTATCATTTGAACTCATCCAGAATATAAAATCTCCAGAAGATGCTGGAAGAATCTTTCCATGAATCTACTGTTTTCTGCAATTGTTCCTTTTCTTTTACAGCTTTCATTCCTATTCTCCTATATCTTTTAAGCTTTTCATCTTTTTCATGTATTTCATTAGCTTGAAATGTAAGCTTTTCATTTAGAGAAAGTTGCTGTTTTTGAGAAGTAACAAGTTGAGCTTCTAATTTCTTAACAGCTTGACTATATGCATGTATTTGTGCTTCTTGATCACCTAACTGATTCATTTGTTCATCATACAGTAGTTGAAGCTTATTATATGAATCAATGCAAGTTTTAGAACACAAAGTTACCTCATCGCTTGAGCTGATAGCCATAAGTGCATGATTTGTCTCTTCAACTTCAGTATGTTCTCCCCAATTGACAATCCCATCATCCATTGTCAGCAAACCCATCTGATTCTTCTCTTGCTTCCCAGCTTCTTGATGTTGATAAAGAGAATCTCTCTTCTTCTTACCATCATGTGTCCCCTTTGCTGTACATTCCCTAGCAAAGTGACCAGTGTTGTGACAATTGAAGCACTCAAGCTTCTTTTTGTCAAAGCCAACAGGTGTTTTTCCATCCACGCGAACTCTCCTTCCTGTTTTCTTATAGAACTTCTTCATTCGAATAGCAATCATTGCTATTTGCCAATTGATGTCCATCTCTTCAATGTCTACATCATCAATCTGTTCCAAATCTTCATGAAGTAAGTCCAAATCCTCTGTTTGTTTGGCAAAGAGGGAATAGATTACTTCATCAGCAAAACCAGCAAGAACTTCTTTTTCAGGGATATTGGTCGAAGAAGTAGAAGGAGTGCAAGTACTGTAGGCACCAGAAAAACCAGATTTAACCTTATTAGTGCTGCTTTTGCTTTGTGAAACAAAAGCAACATTTTGAGCACTTGAAGATGTTTTTGAAACACCTTGAATTTCTTGCTCAAAAACTCTAAGGTTATTGTACAAATCATCAATAGATAAAGTGTCAATCTCAGGGTTAGTTCTCATAGTCATTGCCAGATTAGACCATGCTGGAGGCAAAGATCTAAGAAACTTATGATTTGCATCTTCTGTTGATACTTCAGCACCATGAGCTTCCAATTGAGAAAGTAACTGTTGAAACCTGTCATATCCCTTTTCTAGTCCTTCAGAATTGGATATTTTAAATGCTTCAAACTGTTGTTTGAAAACAGCCTTCTGCATTTTCTTTGAATTTGCATTACCACCAAACCTAGTTCTGATGGCTTCCCAGATCTCTTTTGCATCATCCATTCCATGAAATCTTCTCATATGTTCTTTGGGAATGGCCATCAGCAAAATATTCTTAGCCTTCCTTTCCTTTTCAACAGCTTGAATCTCTGCAGCAGTAACATTGTGAAAGTACTTGAAACAACACCATCCTTTCCATTGAAATCTCTTCTTTGAGTTTTCATTCTGAATTACCTTCCATACTTAAATTGTCATGTACTCAAGGTAATCTCCATCTCCATTGCCCATATATCATAACTCTTCTTCCTTCAGATAGGAGTATTTGTATTTGAGATAGCAGTATGTTAGTAGGAATCATCTGTTGTTGTTGTTTAGGTGCAAGCACAGGGTCTGATGCATTTTCATGGTTTGATTCTTCATCATCACTGAGATGTTGTGAGAAATCACATAAGCAGGGTAGACATTTGTAAAGGATCGTAGGAAGAGTCTTTGTTATTTGGTTCAAGTGATTCTTCTTTCCAGAGTCCCTACTAAAGGCTCTGATACCACTTAGTCCTAGTATAAGGATCTGTTACCATTTGTAAGACGATAGATAACTTGATAAATCCAAATCAACTATTGTGAGAGACACGGACTATGAATATCAAGTGTTAATGCATAATCTAAACACAAGAATTAATGAAGAAACGATAAAACTAATTTTCTAATTAACTCTTATGCTTCTATTGATATTTTCAATCCACGTACATTCAAAACATTGTGGCCTTAGGGTTTCCTTTTATACACTAATGAAACCCAAATGAGCTTTACAAAAGCGTCAAAGTAATAATACAAATCATTTCTAAAGATATCTCCTACGATATCTCTAAGATAACTATTACTATTCTGTTACATAAACAGACTTAACTATGAACAGACTTAACTATGACCAGTACTAACTCTAGTACTACTACTCTACCAGTACTAACTTAGTACTGCCAGACTTAACTTAGTACTACCAGTATTAACTCAGTACTAATAGAACTAATTATAACTACCAGACTTAACTATTATACTATCAGTATTAAGTCTGTTACAATCTATTTCCCAACATTGAATCGCTTTCATTATTGTTATCTTGCATCTTAGGATTTTTATCATCGAAATCTTTATCAAGTTGAAACACCCAAATCCCCGCGAATGATCCCGACTTACCATTCAATATCTTGCTACTACGGACGAGTTCACTTGCGCGTATGTGTTGCTTGAGAATTTGGTATACTGAGTTATAAATTTAAAACTGACCCATATCGCACGCATTAGACTACTTGAAAAACACACCAAGCGTAGTGAAAATGAAGTCAAACATTAAAAGAATTAATAAGCACACATTACATTAACAACATATTTTAATAAATAAAATTTGACCTGCAAAAGTGTGCTTAGTCACATTGTTTTGCTTTTCGTACCTTTATCTCACCAATAGACGGTTTATATCAAGTGCTATCATTCTTTTGCCATGGGACTAAGCTCCTAATACTCTTTTGCTGCATTCTTCCAGGCTTCCGTATGCGAAGGGCCATCATTCCATAAGCTCCTCCGTTGATGTTCTTGAAAACAAATTTTGACATTAAAGTAACTATTCATGTACATACCCATATACCAGTATCATTCAAACATCAAGCCTATCTATATGCTTAAAAGAACATAATCAACATCATTTTTGTTATTTTACATACCAAGTTGTAGTAGTAACAACCATCATCAGTGGCAAGCTGCAATCATTTAACAAATATCCTCAATTTCTTTATTGAGTTGTTTGTTTAAGCTTATTTAATGAGCCCAAAATTATGAGCTAATTAGCTTTTTAAAAGTTTAATAAGCTGATAAGCCGACCAAATAAGGTTAAAAAACACCCCCTACGTAGATTCAATCACGACCTTAAAAAAGCAACGACAATCACGATTTTCGTTAGTAACCAACAAAAAGGATAACAAAACTATAGTTATTTTCTTACCGCCTAAATAAAGGTGTGATGTTCGTTCAAAAACCCCTCTTAATATAATATATATATAAAAAAATACGTATACGTAAGCAAAGTATCATACAAATTATTCCGAGGAAAGAATAATAAGTAATCAACACGGTATCGTTCTCCTCGGTGAGAGGTGAATGGAAATTCATGATTATGTTAGGAATCGAGCTTGAAAGTCATAAAAGATTTGATTTTGGTTTCTAAATCTAAAAATGCCAAGGGAAAGCACACAAAAGTACGCTAATATAAGAATAACGGGAATTAAACATTTAAAGCAATTAAATTCTATGCTAAATAAAATGCGACTAAATACCTACAACATCAAATTTAACCCTAAAACTTCAAATTGAAAATTTATAAAACCTAAATGTATTAAAATAATTTTTGAAAAAGAAAATATATATTTTTGATTTTGATTTTATTTTTTATGAATTAAAAACAGATTTAATCTAAATAAAATATTAAAAATATTAAACTAATTATTAAAAATCTATAAAATTTATGAAAAATACTTTGACTTATTTAAAGTCTATGAAAAATGAAAACTGGAAATTTGGCTGAAAGAATAAGTAGATAAAAAGCAAATAAGCAAAATCTGAATTAATTGATAAAAGGAAATTGAAATGGTGTTTTGATAACAGGAAAATAGACCTAAGGGCGACGATAGGTAAGGTCATTAGTGTTGTACGAGGTGCGGTCGCATTTTCGATTCCTGTACCGCACTTTTTTGTAAAACATTTTTTTTTATTTTTTATTTTTGAAAAAGCTAAAATATATGTAAATAAGCTAATTTTAATAAAAGGACTTATTACTAAACTTAATAGATAAGCTAAAAGGAGGCTAAAAAAATGACAGATTTGCTTTTTATAACTAAGTGACTAATACTAAACTGTTTAGCTATTTAAAAACTCAATAAGCAATTACAAAACCTAAATAAGCTAAAACATGTAAACTATTAGACCTATTAAGCGGTAATGAATAAAAATAAGCAAATCAATTAAACTGAAAACATCAGAAAGCAATGAAACAGATTGCTTAAAAAGGTCTAAAGAGGAATTTTTGACCAAATTTAAGCTAAGTTTAAGGACAAATAAGCACTCATAATAAGCTAAAAACTAAAAACAAAATAAAACCTATACTCTAATAACTCAAATAAGCTAAAAATAAGCAAAAAGGATACGAAATAAGCTAGAAAAGAGGAAATGAAACTTGACAGACTCACTACTTATTTTTGGCCTATCTTAGAAATGAAATGACACTTTTGAGCTTAAAATTAAGACTTAAAAACTACTATTGACCTTTTGAAAACTTGAAACAGATTTAGCACAAACTATAATAAGCTAATTCCAACTATAACTAACCTAAATTAAGCTATAACTTGACCTCAAATGTTCTGCATAATCAGACCTTAAAACCTTAAAATCTCTTGACCATTTTGACAATAGGGCTCAAAAAGCTAAACCAAGCCAAAACAGATTCACTTTGATACATTTTGAGCCAAATTAAGCATAAAAACAACACCTGATATGCATATTAAAAGACTTATCTTAATAAGGCAGTATAGGAAACTATTTAAATGCCAGATTAAAGACTTTTATAAAATAGGCTATAAACTTAATTAAACTAACCCCTAGCTTATTAAAACTATCCTAAAGACTTAATTTGAGCTTACTTAATCTGACCTAATGACCAAGGATAACAAAAGCAGTCTTAACTAAGTTAAAACTGCTTGTGCCAAACACCCCTTTAAGATTTTTAAAATCTAATTTAAGCTAAATAGGACCTTACTAAGCATGGATTATTAAGAACATAATGATATTTATGCATATTAATTGACTTAAGCAAAAACCTAAGGAGAAATAAGCACTAGAAAATAAGCATATCTAGGTAAGCATCATTATCAAAACACTAACAGTAATAACTCTTGTGAAACATTGGTAACTAGGCATATTTTCAATTCCAACTACTTCCTAAGCTGAAAACTAGGCTATAAACTACACTAGTTATATCAGAGCAAAAGAAAACAAAAAAAGCAATAATAAGCAATCAAATAAGCTAAAATAGAAATTAGGCTTGAAAGAGTAAAAGAAAATATACCTTGATCCCAGCTCAAACAGGGATCTAAAATGCTCTTAAGAGTTTAAATCAACAAGCTAGCTTAATAATAAGCTCTGAATAAGCCCTATAAGCCCTATAAGCCCTTCCAGAACTGGCTTATCTTCCAAATGGCTTATTCAAGACCCCTTTTTAGCTAATTTAATTAATGAGCTTATTAAGTTAAGCTTAAAATAAGCTTAGCTTAATAAGGAATAGCTTAGGAGGTAAAAAAACTTATTTGAGCTTATTAGTAAAACACATCTAATCCAATTTGCTAAAAAGTAAAGACAAAATTTAAAGCATAATTATAAATGAAACTTAATTTTATTAACTTTTAAAGAGATTACAAACTGTTGAAAAAGGAAATTACATTTAAGAAGACAATAAGCTAAAATTAAGCTAAAATAAGCTACACTCCAAGCTACACTACTCCTATTCTAGATACTATTCCTACTGGTGTTATCGGCATCCCTTTTTATAGTGATGGAGTGAAGCTTCTAGGTCCTTGAGGAGCGTCTTCAACATCTAATCTGAGCCCTTGATTCATATCCACTCTCTTTGAGCCTTTAGATCATTTCCACGTCCCATCCACCAATCACAGCTTGTAGGATTGCCAGCGTGTCTTTTTGTTGTGTCAGAGGTGTCATCTAGCACATCTAGGATCAGTAATATTGATATGCACAACAGAAATTATAAGAACACAATATTACTAAATAAGGTTTTCTATTAATTACTATCCCCAAGATCAAATGATCTTGGGGATAGGCTAACTATGATAACTATTAGACTCTCATTGGGAGAGACCTAATTCTATTCTGGATGATACTAAACCAGACGCCCCTACCTCTCTTTATAAACTAGAGAGGCTAGGGTTTACACTAAAACCTAGCTTACACAGAAAGCTAACTACAATATTACATCTTAAGTCCTTGTTGTTTCTTCATTCTTCAATGTCGCATATAAGGTTTTGTAATCATCAAATCATAATTCCCAACAATCTTCCCCTATTTGATATTACAAAATAATCTTCATGAAAGAAACAATGCTTCCCCTTGACTTAAGATCTCCTTGGACATGCCACCATAATAATAAGCTGTAACCATGAATCTTCTTCCCCTTTTTGTAATCATCCAATAGGGGTCTTGTGTAAATAAGCAACTTGTGAACACTTCCCCTCAAATGGTGCATGTAGATGGTTAAACATGCTAACAATAAGCTTCCCCTGAAGATATGTTAACCATCTCTTAAATCATGGACTCAGTAGGCTCCAAGTAGTGATTAATGATGAAGAAAAATGAGTATAACCCATATGTTGAGGAAGTAGAATTTCCTAAACTTGTGTCTTATGTCTTGCACTATCCACGTGACGTCGAACTCATACAAATGCTGGTAGTCATTTGAAAAACATAAGTAGACTGCAACCTCTTGACAAAATCCTCATTCTCTATAATGAGACACGTAACTCCTTCAAGTGATAGCAAATGTACGTAGTAAGCATCATAAGGTAAATCGTACACCTTTGCTAGATTCATCAAGTCTTTTTCACCGCATTATAAGCACGAACAAGTTACCTCAAAATGTTGTTAGCCATTTGAGATATGATAAGACACACACCTGTGAAAATCAACTACAACACCAAATAAGTAATAACTAATTTTCTTCATAATTATCCCAACAACGAGCCACAATATCATCATTGTCCACGATCCAAACACGTCCAATAAACCAACAATATGTGACGACCAATGCTAGCAGAATTAACCATAAGCCCAAACAGTATTAACCGTGTAATGCTAGCAGAATTAACATCCAAAGCAATTAGCAACACTTTTTCTGTCCCAAAGCTGTTGCCAAACTGTCACAAATCTGCTCTTAGTGACACATAATCTGTCACAAAACTGTCGCTGTACTGTCGCTGTTTACCAGAATTAATTTTATACCACCAGTATTAACCACGTATGACCAGTATTAACCACACATGAGCAACCAGTATTAACTGTGAAGGCAGAATTAACTCGAAATCGACCAGTATTAATCTTGTGAGACCAGAATTAACTCGAACAGTATTAAATATTTTACCAAAAATTGTTTCGAACAGACTTAACCTTATACTATTGAATCCCACAACAAATATAAACAAACAGACTCACAATTTAGTCAACATTGTTGTGGACCCTTCCATGAAATCAGCAAACTAACGTCCAA